>APFE030179879.1:100837-181079 GCA_000404065.3 Pinus taeda
TATATTTTTAAAAAATCGCTCTCGGATTCGCTCCCAAACCGGGAGCTTCTGAAAATGGTCGCTCCCGCTCCCGCTCCCAAGTAACATTGATATAGACACCTCACTCTATCAAGGGGACCTAAAGGAAGCAGTTGTGCTACCCCCAATGGAAGTAGCTTCACAACACCCTTACATATTTATACTTCAATGACACTTGTAATGGAGTTTCAAGGATGAAAATGCAATAAACCCCCTTTCATTCATTCACTATCTATGAGTAATACATGCAACATTACCCAATAGTTACAATTTTTTTCACAATATTTCATCAATTAGGGAACATTAATAACCATGAGACAATATTCCATACATTAGACATTAACAAAATCATAAATTCATCAATAAAGAGCACTTACAAGATAGTGAAGAACAGAACCATCCATAACAATGCCAAATAGAAGCTCCAAGAAAGATAGCGAAATTATCCAAACATCAAAATTCATCCAAAACACTCAACAAATCGCAAGTCCAAATTATTTTTCTAGGCCGAAAATCCAAGTGATGATGCTCTGGGGTGAGAATAGGTCTCACCTATTTATACAAGTCATAAGAGTTCAAATTTTAAATGACAAAGCCCCCTCTATTTTCCTAATATGCTAAGTAACCCACCCATGGTCACAAGCCAACCATGATAGCTTCAAAAAATTATTTTCACTCTCTCAAGCCTACGTGTAGTTGACGTCATGCATGCAAGGTAGGCTAGAGAGACAACATTGAGGCCTCTTGTACTAAAAATGTGGGAGAGGGCCTCAAAAATTATGACAAAGAGGGTGATTCCCTTCATATGTTGCAAAACATCTCCAAACCCTTATTTGGGCTTTGTGGGCTCCAAATGGGTCTCATGGGTCTCCATGTGGCTTGAGATCAAGTCGATGCTCCTTCAACAAGGGCTAGAAGATGACACATGCCCTCACATGGCTCCCTAGGAAAGCCAAAACCTCCTCTGGGCCTTGGAACAACTACCAAGTGTCAGGCGCAACGTGTAGCCAGTTGGGCAATGTGGTCCAAGTGCATCATCATCTCTGAATAATTGGGGCACAAACAAGCAAATGGTGGTGCTAAAGAAGCACATGGTGAGGCAATCAATGCTCTGCATGGATGGAAGCCCGTGGTTCTCAACGCCGACCCTACAAATGCCATTGTGATCCTCTAGAGGGCTTGTATCCTGTATAGGGAGGCCAAGTCTAAGATGAAAACCACTTGCAATTTTGTATAAGATCTAATGTGCCTCCACCTTCCAATACAATGATTCATTAGTGTGATTGAGTAAATAAGCTTGCTAATCAAGGGCAGAAGTGGACACTTCATAGTGGGTTTCCCTTCCAAATTTGGAAGCTTTGAACGTGTACTAGTATTATCTTCCTAGGTAGGATAGGTTAGTGAAGGACCCTATTAGGTGGTTTCAACCTCTAAGGGAATGACAAGTCCAATATACACCCTTCAAATGGCAAGTGTCATGTGAAATAATGATGGAACGGAATGGGGACAAAGGGAAGGCTCCAAGTCACATGCCAAGCTACAAGGGTAGCTATGATGTGTGAGACATAGAAATGATTACCCCCTTAAGGTGGGGCAGTTCATCGCCCACTACGGGTTGGGATATTCATGGGTTCCTTAATGATGCAAGGGGCACTCACAAGGGCCTTAGGAACCAGGGTGATGGCCATAATAATAACGGGTAGAGCTCATGTTTGGCTTTTTCCCACATGCTAAACTTTATTGTCCCAGCTATCTTTTGCATTTTGTGGTACATTTCCTATTATATGTGGCCAATTATGCTTTTATCTTTCTTTTTAGCTGCATCAACTCCAAGGGCATCGTTCCAGGCCCGACCCAAGGTGTACACAAGGGGAAGGGGAGGCTACACCTTGTGGACCCAGATAGGATAATGTGGAAAAGGGCTTTGTAAGGAATGGAGGTGAGTGAGATATATGGTATCAGGAAGTGGGACCACACAACCAAAATCAGGGTTTCCCATGTAGTGCCACTCCTAAAGCTAATAGCAAAGTAAGGAGATCTCACAGAACTAGGGTTCAAGATTAACCCCCCAATTGAGGTAACGAAACAAGAGTACAACCAAAGCACTTCCTTCTTCCATGTCTCCCAGTAACCCATGCCCAAGTGTGCCTAAGAAAAACAAGCATAAACACCCAATTAGATAATGAAAAATTATACCTTTGGGGTTGGATGGCCCACCTTCAAACATACGATCATCACAGATGAGCGAGGGTACATAATGGTTGGCTCATATGGTAGAGAATGGTAGCACATCAAAGCTATCAGGTGGCTGGCAAGGGGTTGTTGGTTGCCGGCAGAACACAAATCTAGGAAAAAATTCTCTCATAGGGTCACCCACTATTGGCGAGTAAAAGGGGTAACACTAATAAATTTTCAGTATCCCTTGTATTTTCTTCGAGTTTTGGATAGTTGGGGGATTTCTAGGCCTTGCATGAAATTATAAATTTAATAAAAAGTGGGGGAATGAGTACATTCATCTATCCTGGAGCTCATAACAAATGTGCATTTGTTGGACACTGCTTGTTTTTAACTGCTTCACAAACATTAATCTAGCATATGATGTATTAAAAGGGGTGTTACCCACCATTAGTGGGTGACCCCAAAGGAGGAATTTTTTCCCAAATTTGTCTTCAACCAACAACCCTTGACAACCACTAGTGTAGTCGATATTGTGCCAGATGTCTCCACTCCCTGAGCCAAACATATGTCCCCTCGCCCATCTATCAAGATCATATGTTTGAAGGTGGGCCATCCAATCCTAAAGATATGGTTTTTCATTATGCAATCGGGTCCATATGATTGTTTTTCATTAGCACACTTGGGTATGGATTATTGGGTGACTTAGAAGAAGGAAGGGTTTCGACTGTAGTCTTGTTCCCTCACCTTAATTGGGGCGTTAATCCTCGACCCTAGTCCCATGGGATCTCTCCCCTACTAGCTTAAAGCTTTAGTATGGACACTACTTAGGAAACCCCGATTTTGGTAGCATGGTCTCATTTCCTCATTCCACATTTTTCACTCCCCTTCGCACATTACATGCCCATTTTTCATCATCTTCCCCCTCTGGGTCCACATGACCACTGGGTTCACAAGGCTCTGGTACCCCCTCCCCCCTTGTCCACATGTCTAGGTCAAGCTTCGAACAATCCCCCGGAGGCTGACGCAACTTTAAAAAAAAAAAAAAAAAAGATTAAAAGCACATCATGGCCACATACAAAAGGAAATAATACCACAAAATGCAAAAGATGATCGGGACAATCAAATTTAGTAGGTGGGGAAAAGATAAACATGAGCTCTACCCCCTATCATTATGGCCATCACCCTGGTTCCTAGGGCCCCTATGAGTTCCATATGCATCATTAAGGAACCCATGTATGTCCCAACCCCGGGTGGGCGATGAATTGCCCCACCTTAAGCGGGTAATCACTGTTATATCATACACATCATGCTCTCATCCCCTGCAACCTCGAGCAATAAAATAAAAGAAAAATCGATAAAAGGCAAAAGACAAGTGAAGAAGGGTGGAAAAACAAAGGTCGGGGTAACTCATGTACCATGATTGCTCCCTCCTACACTCATACACACAAATATGTAGACATCCCTCATCATTACCACCCTTAATCACTGTTATATCATACACATCATGCTCTCATCCCCTGCAGCCTCGAGCAATAAAATAAAAGAAAAATCAATAAAAGGCAAAAGACAAATGAAGAAGGGTGGAAAAACAAAGGTCGAGGTAACTCATGTACCATGATTGCTCCCTCCTACACTCATACACACAAATATGTGGACATCCCTCATCATTACCACCCTTAATCACATGTCATTTGGCCTTGAGACCTTTGTGCCCCAATCCACCTCATCATTGTGCACATGACACCTACCACTTCAAAGATGTACCTTAGACATGTCCTTCCCTTTAGAGGTTGGGAACACCTAATAAGGTTGTTTATTAACCACTCCTACCTAGAAAGGTAAAATCATTACATGCTCAAAGGCCCAGAAAACTCAAATAGATCCCTTTTGCGGAACAAAGTACATAACATAAAACTATTCTATTGAAGAAACTTAGTGCCTTCATGAGAATATGATTAGCAAGACAAGGATGTTTTAGTCAAAGAATATGTGGTCATTGTTGGAGTTAATCAAAGATTGCAATTAGTTACTTAAGCCAAGAGTTTCCTCCAATTTGCAATTGTAAAGCCGTGAGTTGGATTTTCCTTGTCATCAATAAGAAGCATATACATCAAACTTCAATGGAGACATTTTATGGCATGATATGGGAAAAAAATTGGCATATGGAAGTCAAGTTAGGCATATATTCCATTATAATGTTTGTTCATCATCAATTGTAGCATGAAAGGTGGTCTATTTTAGAGGTTGAAAAGGGTACCCTTTTAATATTTGCAATAGAAATTACTTGAAGACAACATAACAGCCAGATAAGACCATTCCATCTCAACCTGCTTAAAGAACTCCTTGTAGTGAAACTTGGTTTAAGGAAACGGAACTTATGGACATGACCATGGTATAACTCTAGCATGCATTTTATGTGCAATTCCTTCACATAAAGGAGATCAATGGCATCTAGCCCTTGGAGATACGGGTTGTTGACCACTCTGTGTCAACGACCCCATAGCAGTTCATCACTTTTTCCGCAAAAGGGATCTATCATGTTCGAGTGTTCAAGCCGACAGTTTTGTTAAAGATGTAAACCCACTCTACATGGTTATAATGTAAATGATCTTAGTAAAGACCATCATGTATGTAACAACCTAGGTAAACATGGTATTTTGATGACAATTTCTACCTTATGAGCTTTTTTGTCTCACTAATTCATCTATGTTTCTAGACACAAATGATCGACGGAGTTTTTCCCTCCAACCTCACCCCAAAACTAGGGTGGATTTTGTCGTCAAAATATTGAATGAGTCCTAGTGTTTATTATCGAGTCTTTGTAAAAGTAATTTGGGAATAATCCTAGGCAATATGCTAGATTATTTTATTACAAATTACTTAGTCTACTAGATCATATTTTGTCTCGCAGAAATGGGTAAATGTTGATGGTCTGTAGCGAACAGTGTTCACCCTTCATGTATTAAATTGTAAAGTCTTCATGTAATAAATATTTAGTTATTGGTCCCTCATAATTAAACACCATGGCTAAATATTAGAAGGTTGGAAAAATAATTAATCCCCTCATAAGTCAATTAATTCTAACAAAATTAAATTAAAACCTTAAGCCAGAAATTTAATTAATTTTGTGTCTTAGGTAAAATTAAATTCTCCAATGGTGAAATTCGTGAGTTTTAAAGAAGTTAATTTTTGGAGGTCCCCATCCAAGGGAATATTGAAGAAATCAAGAAATTTTGGACTCTTTGGCCTTGGTGGTTAAATCAAAGTCAAAATTTTGAAGCAATTAACTCAAAATAATTAATTGAGTTAATTAAAAGGCAATTAAATGATAAATTCAATTTTTCCTCAAAAATTAAGTAATTTCGACGATGATGGTTAAAGATTAATTATATCTTTATGAACGGTTGAGATTGATTTGACAAGGATCAAACCAACTAGTCGTGGGAAATTTTACCTATAAATTAGAGGTCAGTTTCACTCTGTCTTTCCATCTGATCTTTGAATCGTGTACTAAGCTCTCTTGTATACTTTTCTGAACTTAATTCAAAAGTCTTTGGGGTTTCATTGTGTGGTGGTTTTCCTCTTTATGAATTTATGGTAACATTGTTTTAATCTCTGCTTAATGTTATGTGAAAACTATCAATCAATAGCTCTTTTAGAATAATCTGAAGTACAAGTATCTTATTCAATTTGTTGGATCTAGGGTAACATTTTTAATTTTGATCAAAGTAGCAAGTATCTCTATTTCTTTAGAATTTCGTTGTTGTTCTATTTCTCTACTTGGTTTGATGGTTGATCCATTGTTTGCAAGAGATCTCTTAGGTTTTTTTGTTGAGCGTTTGGGGATAGTCCTCGGTTGGACTAGCCAACTCTCAGCATATATTTTTTGAAAAGACCTCATATAAGCTCCAGGATTTATCTAATGATAAAATCTTTTTCTGTAAAGTGTTTTTGGGCTAGTACCTCTCTACAAATTTCAAAATCTTTTTTTCTAAATATGTGAAAATTTTGATAAGAGCTAGCTATTGAGAGACTTAGATTCTCGGATTTGGGAGCGGAGTTGGACTCATACTCCTCAAATCTACTAGATCTACAAATTTTGTGCATAGATCTGTAAATCTGATATTGAAAATAAAATAAAATAAAATAAATAAAATAAAAAACACTCTTCTAGGATTTTATTTATTTTGTATATCTAGGTTCTGGGTATTTTGTTTTCGTTTTTTACAGGTGCAAAACTAAAAGAGAGGTTTAATTTGAAGCCAGATGTAGACCCTGGAGGGCAAGATTTGGCCTCAATACCATTGTTGCAAGGACATTATTTAAAATTACTTTTCAGTCTAAGGGTTTCAAAACTTTAAAGCATAAATAATGTTGACTTAAAATTTAAATATGGGCAATTTTTTGTTGCGTTTTATCCTCTCTGGAAAAATTCAAAAAAAAATGGTTCCCTGCATTTTTTACTTTTCTTTCCTTCTCTTTGTTTTCCTTTTTCTCCTTTTTCTTACGTCCTTGCTCCCTACTCCCCCATCATTGCTCGACCTGCGTCTTCCTCTCCTCCTCATTCTCGTTGCCCAAGTTCCTTCATTCCCTCATCCTTCGAGCTCTTCTCCCTTGCTCGCAGCTACTTCCTCAAGCTTCATCTCATCTACGGCTCCCTGCGACAAATGGCTTCATCCTTCACGCATAAACCTCAAGCCAGCGTCTTTCACTAACCCTCATTCCTCCCTTTGTGTCAATGCCATCCCCTGTTGTGAGCCCCTCCTCCTTCGACTTGCATCTTCCCTCTTTCATTGCCATCGCATCCCTCCTCGTCGCCACCATTGACCTGCATACATTCAATTTCTTTTCTTTTTTTTACTTTGTTTTGTTTTGATTTCATTAGGGTTAGATTCTCATAACATTAAAAAATTCGATTTCTTTTCTTTTAGTTGCTTTTTAATTTTATTTTATTTTTTTAATTAAAAATATAACTTAAAAAAAAATGATTAATTTAAAATTTTAATCTAAAGTTCTTTTGGAATTCTTGTGTTAGGGGTTTGGCACTTTAAATTTTTAAAGGGAAAACTCTTGCAATGGTAAAAAAAAAAAAAAAAATCTCTATAGTCAAAAATACGTTTAAATTTTCTTTTAATCATCTTTAAAGTTGACTATAGGTAAACATGATTTTTTTTGGATTGGGGTCATTTAAGAAAAATCATTTTAATTCTGGAATTGTTTAAATTGTGTAGCATTTGAATTTCATGGTTCTACAAGGTATTTAATTTTCGAAATTTAGTTGCTAGGGTATTTTGCATGCTAATGTTTCGAGCATTTTCTTATGCTTGACATCTATCAAGATTATTCGTCATTGAATTAATTCTAAGTGTGGTTTAATTACTTGAACTATTGGATATTTATTGCATATTTCTTGGTGAATTTTTCAAGTAGTTTATTAAGTACTCTTTCATAGAACTGGGGTAAACTGCATATCTTTTGTTTTCTAAACTGAGTTTTTTGAGCATCTATTGGCATTGACATTAAATTGTGAAGAACCTTTTGTTCTCTTTGAGCTATTATTGTATTAAAAAACATTTGAAGTAAGCTTGTGGTTTAATTGTGATACTGCTAAGAAGTTCATCTTTCAATCTTTGTCTAGTGAAGTGAACATTTCATTGGGGATCAAGAGCTTTGATAGATTATGGCATAAGCACTTTTCATCCTAGAATCTAGCTCATCTTCAAATCATATTGCGCATTTGCATATTAAGTTAGTTCTGCATAATTAAATTTACTTCCAAGAATAAGCTTGGTCGGCAGAGAGATAGGTAACCCATCCATCTTTGTTTGAGAAGCTTGCCTTTAATAGTACTTAAAACGATGACCTTGCAGTCGTCAGAGCCACAGCCCTTTGCAACGCCAGAAGCACCAGGTATGTTAGATTTTGAAGGGAGGTATCGTTAAGCACACTAAGAGATAGGTAACCCATCCATCTTTGTTTGAGAAGCTTGCCTTTAATAGTACTTAAAACGATGACCTTGCAGTCGTCAGAGCCACAGCCCTTTGCAACGCCAGAAGCACCAGGTATGTTAGATTTTGAAGGGAGGTATCGTTAGTCACACCTTAGTGTGCTTCACCTTATCTTCTCTCTGCCAATTACAACGAAATCAGGCCCAATATAGAAAGGATCGAAAGGTCAAAACTTAGATAGGCATTTAACTAAAATTGACAAAGATTCCTGCATCTCACGTTAGTGGATCTGCGTTTCATATAAGATAGTTATTCATCCAAGCAGTTGTTGCTAATCAATTACTTGGTCCTAAATTTCCTAGCAAAATTGTTGACTCCATAAGGCACTAGTATCAATCGTCTAAATTTAATCAAATGCTATAAGTCTTGTTAAATCTTAATCAAGTACTTGGTTGCTTCACTATGTCTCCCGAACTGGTTGGTTTCCAACTAGTTCTCCTTCATTCTATTTTTGTAGGGTCTACCCCCTTTACCTATTGTAGGGAGACGGCTTAAACAGAGAGATTTGGGATCAAGGTGATAGCACCCGATCTGAGCCATTGTCCCGGCGCCTAAACTTTCTGTGTGACAACATGGTCAAAAATCACAATTTGAGGGTACAAGTGGTCCGACCACCATGACCGCAAATTCTTTAAGGAAAGTGAATAGATTGCTCAAGAAGGGGACGATTCACATTACTTATGAATGACCACTACTTCCTGAGGATATCATACCTAACTTTATGTAGGTGATTTGATGGGTTATTGGCTAATTATTTGATGATGATTCCACCTTGACAACCTCATACATTGATTATTGGAGCAATCTTGGAAGGATTACCCCCATTGGAAGGGGTTTTAGATCTTAGTTTTGAGAATACTTTACATTGGAAGCCACACACCCCACCATGGAGGACATTTGAAAGTTGACTTGTATATTTTGTGGAACACACCCTTGGAGAGCCTTCGAAAGTTGGATGATGCACCTTGGAGCCCATGTACACCTTTTCTTGAGGAGGCATATCACTATTTGGGAGGTTACCTCACTTGAATATTGTACATGTGACTTAAGCAACCCAGATTTTTTGTATTTTAGTTTAGCTAATTAGAAAATGTGGTGCTTTACCCCTCCATAGGCTAGAATTTTGGCTAATTCATGAAACATTAATTTCTCATTGTAAAGGAAGTTGGAGCATTTCTCTATAAATAGAGATACACTTCCCCATTTGTACTCATGGTTGGATTGGGCACAAAATTCCTTAGCATTCTAATTTTTTTGTTGGAGACTTTTATTTCTTTCTTTATGCAATGGATGGCTAGCTAAAGCACTCTCTTGAAGGTGTGATTTTGTGGATACTTCTTAATGGATGGATGTTCAATGGCCAAATGGATTTCTGTTGTTATTTGAAGAGTAAGTGGTATTTTCATGTCCTTGTGGTATTTTATTCTTGAATGGTTGTAAAAGTGGTGTTCTTCTCTAATGGTGATGGTGCACCCTCTTCTAAATTCTTGAATAGATCCCTTCTCAATGACATTGGAGGTACTTTAGTAGAGAATCATACCTTCGATTTCTTCTTTTTCGAAAGAAAAATCGCAATTTTATTCTAAGAACAAAATTACATTTTGCATATGCTCGAAAGCATTGAATTATATCAGCCTGAAGGTTTATGCACAAAAAGAAAAACAACAATAAAAATAAACATACATAGATTGTCGGGGCTAAGTGTAATTATATAATCACCTAGATTGCCCTTCTTTTTCTCCAAATTTCACTGCGCACAATGATTGGGATCATTTGTTACTATAGCCATTTGATTGTCATCTACCTGTGTGGGAATTCCCTTATCAAAATTTGAGCTCTCAGCTAGATGGGATCTCTTTAGGCCTCCCATTCAAGTGTTGTGGCTATCTACATTTGTTGTTGCCTAACTATTATGATCTTTGTTGATTCTGAGCCCTTCTTATTAGTTTCCGCAGTTCCTGACTGCTCCCCTCCTCCATTATTTTGACTGCCAAGATGAGTCTATGCTTTCTTTGTTTTGAGTCTGTTTCTCAAGTTCTTCTCCTTCCTCTTCAAAGTTACCAGGGAACAACCACCCTCTTGGCTTTGAAGCCTTCCTCATTTTCTTTTTTGGGGCTTTTATGGCTTGTGGACATGTATTATGCAAGAGTCCTATTTGAAAACAATATCAACATCTAAATGTTATATTCTCATAATCAAATACATGTGGCCACTGAAAATTTTCATGTTTTAAGAGAAGACAATATGGAAGACCCTTGCTAAGATCGATCTCTATGCATCTCATGGCAAAAGTAAAAATACATTTTGTTGTTCTGTCCAAATCCATCTTTTTGAATTTTCCCAAGGTATTCCAATGTACTCCATAACCTTGTGGTGCCAAAAGGGAAGAGGGATATTTGGCAACCTCACCTAAACTGCATCATTGTTACTACCATGTTGCTAGCATCAAACTCTATGAACCAAGGAATAACAAAGAGCCCATCACTGCCCCAAAACAATGGCGCTTCATTGAGAACTTCGCCAACATCTTGTTGGGAGAAAAAATTGAACGACAAAGAATCCTTTAGAGCATAAGTAGATATCAAAATTTGTAGTCCAAAAGAAGTGTACCAACTGATAAAAATCCTTCGTTTTGAGCTAGAAACCATTGAAACGACAAATCTTTCCTTAGAAACAAGCCTCCCATTGTAAGGATGCAGGAACCCGATCTGAAACTAAGGTCAAAATTGAGGCAAATTCCTTCATTTATGCCCATGATATAACTGCAAACTATCACAATCCACACCCCACGTGCACATATTGTAAAAGAAATAACAACCAATCTTTGAGATCCATGGAGCCCCCGCGTCTTGATCCTCATAATTAGACAAGAAAGAAAATGGGTCTGGCCACCACAGATTCCCCACGTCTCCTAGCTCCACAATCTGACCTATGCCCACACCTACAAAAAGACCCAAAACTAACTAGAGATCCAGGATTGTAGAGCCTTGATCTATCATAAAGGAAGTAAATACGCCACCCAAAAACCAGTTGTCCACACAAATGCCATATACTGCAAGAAAACCACAGGAGAATGGCAAATTTGGGATCACAATGACGGGATCCAGTAAAGGGTTTGCATATGCCAAGGCTCTACTAGTAACGCAGATCATTGATTCCAGATAGCTTGGATCCAGCCCCCTTAGAACTATTTCGAAAGATCCTCGACCCTCTTCCCTCATCCAGCAAAATGTGAGGTCCTCTAATTGCAGATCTTCGCAAAAACCAAAGGCAAGCAAGACCTTTCTGGTGGCACGGTCTGCATCGCAAGAAACCCTAGCGCTCCTCTCAACGATTTCACCTTCTTAACTTTTGAAGTAACTAGAATGATCTATTAGGCTTGTAGTGGACTACCCTAATTATCATTTTGAGTTCATTTGTAAAATTCTAAAGAGGAGCCTTAGTTGACCTCATATGCCCAATCCTTAGTTGGCAATAGTCTTTGGTCCTTCAATCAAAATTTCATACTTTTAACTCTTTCAAATTGTTTTGTTAAATTTACGCTTCAAAATAACCTTGAAGCTCATTGTCTTCAAATCCCAACAATCCTACCCTAGGTAAGCCCCACATGAATTGCAAGAGAGCTAACCAAAAGTGTAGAAGAGGGTTGGCAATGTGACAGTGACCTCCCTCATAGTTTCAGTCAAACTGCACTTAAACTTTAGGACATTATGTCAAGAAGTGCATGTTCATATGACAACAATACCAATTATAAAGAAACAACCTAGTTATGATTGATTTTTTTTATACATAATAAGGAAAAAGCTACCAATCCATATGCACTTGTCTCGTGATTGTTAGCCCCTACATACACCAAATAACTCTTGTAACCATTTTGCCAATAATTGAACAAAATTCTATGAAAATAATTTTGCAAATTTTTCTAATGTCACATAAAATAAACATATTAATATCAATTACTAGAAAAACACAATTTCTTTTTGTTTTATGAAAAAAGAATTTTCTATTGCTCTATCTTACAAATTTGACTCTACTACCCTTGTCAATAATTTCCACAATTAAAAAAAAAAAGGAACATCAACCATGTGGACGAAGTGCTAATGCAAACAATCATGTTACATACAATGGCAAGCCACTAGGATAGATGGTGTATGGGGATTGGAGTGACGAGTCTACCTTTATTACTCCTCCCACCAACTCGAATTAAATGATGTTACATAGTTGTCATGGCCAAATAGAGGGATAACCATAACCATCAATTGAATCCAATGACTTGCATTGCATGTAATGATGATTGAATTCAGGTTAAGGTCTAGCTTTGATCCTTTTACTCACTCTTCTGGCAACCAACAACTATGTAGAGTTCATTATTCCAAAACCTGTGCATTCTTCATCATTCTAACTATCGCTCTCTAGAAATTGAAGGAATAAGTTTTAAAAGGTGGGTTCAAAGCACTGTTGCGAAAAATCGCGATAATATCGAAAATCGTTGTTTTTTGAAAATGGTCATATTATCGCCCGATTATTACGTGAATTTTTTTCGCAAAAAATCGCGAAAACTTGAAATTATCATGATTATTACGAGAAAAAAAATCACAATTTTTTGGGAAAAAATCTTGAATTTTTATTTTTATTTTTATTTTGTTGGTTGATTTCTTGATGAGGAGGAGGAGATGACACAACCTACCCAAGCTACCCCTCTCACCAGTAGAGGACATGGTCTAGCTCCTGTAGCTCCTAGTTCTTCTACTTCTAGAGCACAACAGAGTCCACGGCTAACTCCATCGGCATCTACATCTAGAGGGAAAGCTATTGCATTTACTCGCAAGAAGGGCAGAAGAAATCAGTGGTATTAGTTATTTGGTTCATTTCATTGTATATGACATTATGACTCATGATATGAGATACATTATTATATTTTTTGTTGATATTTTGAGGCTGAGTTGGGACTCAGGAGTTAGCACTGAATATTCAGGACATGATTCACTATTATGTGTGATGTAGCACTAGAAATGACATTACACATCTTATATATTAGTTCTTTTATCATATTTATGTGTCAATGTATTTAATTTTAAGTTGTAGATGCTTTAGATATTAAAAAAATTGAAAGAAAAAGTGAATATTTTTGTATTTTACGATTTTTTTTTCCCTATTTTTAAGATTTTTCCGATTTTTTTCCTGGTCGATATTATCCCGATAACGATTATTGCAACATTGGTTTAAAGTTGCTTCTTCACACTCCACTTTCCACTGTGAATGGCTACCCTTCAACTAATTTTGAGATCATATACAAAGATAATTATCACCTTGTTTGATTTGGTACCTTTTTTAATGTGCTCGAGAAATTATTGTCCAAGGGACGAAGTAGCCTATCAGTCCCCGTAGGCTATAGTCCTCAGTAAAGGGATAAACCCCAAAATATCCTATGTTGAGCAAATTTTGGGGCAGCTGGGAAAAGAAACCTAAAATTGGGGTTCGGAGCAAAATTTCCTTGATCATTTGAGAAGAAGAGACCCCTCTAGGAAATCTATAGATAAAAGAGGGTTGAATTCATTTCAGGGCATTATTATGGATCATCTCATTTATTTTCTCAGCAATTGCTCTGAGGGTTTTAAGACCCCCTTTCTCCCTGTCAATTTCGGTGGTGAAATGTTCCACCCCAGTTCGCACCATTCTATCTTCTCTACTCCCAGTTTTATCATAGCAATACTATCTGGGGGCAACAAGTCTCCTTTTTGAAGACAGTGAAGTCTCTGTTTTATTGTTCTAACACAAGAATACTCTTTGGAAGAACAGTGAATTCTGTTGGATTTTTTATTCTTGATTTGGAACAGTAACATCATCTAAGGGGCCAGACAGAAAGGGTTTTTTTTGTTGATTCTTACATTGCTTGGGCACTGGTCAACAAAGGGAGAATTAAAGTGAGATATTTCCTGAGGGAATTGGGTCCCTTGGAGGCCCCTTAAGACCTAATGCAAATTCGATCCCTAGTTTTGAACTTGGGACTGCCCTAATTGCTCAGCGAAATCATAATCTGACTTCTAAACATGAATAGGATCACGTTCTGGAGCAAGCAGAACCTTGAGCTTAACTCAAAACCTGTGGCTTGAAGTCGGAAGTCTGTGCAGCATGAACTCAAACTGATGAATGTCCTGAAGTTATCTGCACTTGGAAAGACACATTCATACAGACCAGCGAAGGTCCATACCTGCGATTCGGTGTTGTCCATAGTTTGGGCCCCACAACAGAAGCCTCGAAGTTGACAGAAGAAGCAGTTAGACGAGGGAATCAGGTTGGCAACAGTAAGAAGCTCAGATTTGTACGAAACTCGAAACTGTTATAAAGCAAGAACTTATTAAATTCCAGAAAATCATGTATTTGATCTTTATGGGATTCAGCATCTAATACATATGGTTTATAAGTATGATATGTTGTGGAATGTACTGTCAAACTGTATTTATGCACTGATAACACCATATTTTTAGGTCACTGTGTTGTGAATTGTATATGGTTTAATTGCAGTATTGTTTCCTTGCAAGTCGATCTGCTTATTTGTTGTATCACTAAAAAGGGAATTACAGATTGATGAGTATAATTAAAATTTAGCTGTTGCATTAGAGAAGTAAAATTTGTAGCTACAAGGAAACCCTAGGGCAAAATCACCCTAGTTTCACTACAGTGGTATCAGAGCAGAAATCCTGCCAGCCCAGATGGTGTTTGAAGATGGAGCAAGCTAGACAAAATCTTTGGCAAGGAATATGTGGAGTCTTGGCGGAAGTTAGAAGAGCAGCAAGCAGATACCATCAACCAATTGCAATATTGGAATAGAAGGGCTCTTGAGGAATTACAAAAATTTAACAAAAAGGCTGCAGCGTCCAAGGAAAATGACGGGGATCAATCCCTTGAACCTGATGATAGGACCACAAAGACATCAAATAATGATACTGGCATTTCCACTAAGAATATTACAGGGTCTTCCATGAAGCAGTCAAACTGTTGTTGGTATTGATAACAAGAATAAGACTGGAAATATGGAACTAGAGATAATGTTGTTGACAAAAGTGAACTTCACTCAAAGAAGCAAGATGTAGGTGAATGTGAGCATGGAAAATATAGTGGTAGTACAGTCGAACCTGAGAAAGACAATGAAGGGCAAGATGGTGGGAAGGTAGAAACTAATGTAGATGATGATACAGTTTTTGACACAGGATTCGCTATCAAATTCTTCACGAATCTCTAGCTTTGGATACAAGTGGACACCAGCAGAATCTGGCGATGGACCTCTTGACGATAAAGATTTTTCTGAAGGTACCAGTGGGGCTTGATACTGACATGGAACCATGCGGTTTTGGTTATCCCTATGGGAAAAGGAGAAAGAGCTGACCTGAACCACCGGAAAGGAAAAAAGGAGTCAGTCCTTGGTCAATGATTAAAGACAACACTGGAAAGGATCTTACACAAGTTTATCTCTGTGTCTATATCAACGAACCATTTTCTTCCCTGCAAAAATGCTTTGAGGATTTAGAGTATTCCGATCTTATTGATCAAGCATATGAATGAGGAAAGAAAGGGAACAGGCTAACACGGATATTGAATGTGACAGCAATTGCACATAGTAATTTAGCTCAAGGGGTGGAAATCAGTCAAAGACAAAGCAAACGTTGTTCATTAATGAGTTTGGTTTTAGCAAAAACTCTAGAGAAGCAGAGCCAGGTCCAAAGCTGAGGAGATAAGAAGATGCCTCCCATGGCAACACTTGAACCTCATGATGGGCAGCATGTTGGCTCAGTTGCATTTCTGACAGTATTTCATTGTCCTGATCACATAGTTCTTTTAAGTTTTAACTATTGGTCCCCTTAATCGAGAATTGAAATTATGGGTGTCTGCAAGTTCATATGGTTGGTTATCGTCATCAGATTTAGAAAACTGGCAGTGTATTCAAACACTTGAACCCAGAAGTTTGTTAGAGCCAAGACATGAGATTGTTTTTTTTCGTCAAGTTTTAGTTATACCTCATACAAGCCTGGTTTTACTAACAAATGCCAAAAAATGTGCCATATATGGAGTACAAATAGAATATGGTTCTAAACCTGCAGCCACATGCATGGGCTATCTAGCAGAGTTTTGCATAGCAATGGCTATTTTAAGGCTTACTGCTACAAGTGAGAATGTTGTTGATGGAGAAGGAACAGTACAGATTTACTGTGTTCAAACCCAGACAATTCAACAGTATGCCCTAGACTTGTCTCAGTGTCTGCTACCAGTTGTAGAACCTATATCTTCAGAAAAGGATGGGTCTGCCTCTCGAATCTTTGAGATATCTGCCTCGTCAGCTTTCACACCTGTTGAACCATCTCAAGGCAACAATGTAGGTCAAGCAATAACTCATGATTCTTGAGCCAAATACCCTAAGCTTGTGAATGCTACCGAGAAGGCATCCACAAGCAGAAGCCCAGTCTTCGTGAGTTCTGTGGAATCTTCTGATATGAATAATCCATTAGCCATGTCTGGTGTGGTTTCCAAGTATGGTGTCTCTATATCTCCAGGTATTCTTACAGACAATCCCCCTTTATCTTCTCCAGCTCCTGTCATCCAAGTCCAAGATCGTCTGGAAGATGCTTACATCCAAACAGTCCATCTAGAAACTTTGAACGGACATTGGCTGTTGTTTCTTCTGCTAGAGACCCAGAATATTTGTTGGCGAGAAAAAATTGACAGTGTCCTTACAACTTTACCTGATATGGCTTCTTTGGAGGCAATTGGTAATAGTCACATGTTAGACAATTGTTTAAAGAAAGATGATGAAAAGATAGGACAAAGCCACCTATGTGTTGCAATGAATCCAAGCATAGCAACAATTGAGTGCCAAGTAAGCTCCAGCCCAACATATCTTGTAACTCCATCACAGCTCATGTGTATCAGTGTCATCTGAAAATATGGTGTTTACAAACAAAACAAACAAAAGGGATAATACAGAAGTGAAGAACATGAAACTTGACACTAAAGTAGAAACTATAACTAGCTTCAGTCAACTACAGGAATCATCTTCAAAGAAGGAAGTAGAAAATGCATTTGTTCTTAACTTCTTACAGATACAGTGGACAAAACATTTAGTTCTCAAACTTCAGAACAAAGTAGTGAAAACACAAGACAGAGTTGTTTTTTCTATAGAGTCTCTTAATGTAGAAGAAAATCAAATTGGAGAGGAAGTTATTGATGATAGGGAACAGCTTTTAAATGTGTGCAGAAAAGATGTTCAAGAAAATCAAAAGGATAGGACTGAGTCTGCATCGATACTTGCAACATCACAGTCTTCGTCAGGTGTGTAAGGGAAGGAAATCGAGAAAATAAGATCAAAATCATGACCTTCATCTTCATTGGAAGCACCATTAAAGGCACATTTTGTATGTTTTGGGCAATTAGATATTTCTGGAACCAAAATTTACTATCATACAAGTTGTGCTCAGATGGGTTTTAAGTGTGCTTCTGATGCAGGAGTAGCTTATAAATATGCAACTCGAAATAACTTGTTAGGGCAAGCTAATGTGAAGTTCAAGTCTTTAAGATCAAGCAAGCCCATCAACCAAAAGAGGAAACTGTTGTATTGCAGAGCAGCTCAGAATCACTGAAGAAGGGAACTGTGGCCTTCCCTGAAAAAGAAAAAACTTAGTGTAGAAGTGCTTTCCCCATCGCCAGATACAATGAAAACCAGTATTAAAGATGTACCGCTTTCATTGCCAAATAATGAAATACGGGATTTGAGTCCTTTAGGGTCATCTAATGGGCCTAAGGTTGAAGAAGCACTAGGAGATTCCACTCTCATATACGAGGATCAATCATCATCATTAGTCCAGTTGAAGTCTTGCTTAAACAAGCCAGATGAATTGGGGAATAACAATCGTAAAGAATCTGCATGTGTAAAATCCGTACTAGAAGGCATTAATAAATAATCAACAAAAAGTCGTCAAATTGCAGGGGTCAAAATACCAGTTATATGGAAGATGTCAGAAAATGCCTGTAGTACATCAAATAAGGGAAACAAAATGGGCAGCAGCAGGATTTATCATTGCTTGAGGACAAGCAATGTTGAGAAGGGGGGACTGTAATGTCTCCGAGAAATTAATTGTCCAAGGGACAAAGTAGCCTGTCAGTCCCTGTAGGCTATAATCCTCAATAAAGGAGAAAAACCCAAAATATCCTATGTTGAGAAAGTTTTTGGGGCAGCTGGGCAAAGAAACCCAAAATTGGGGTTTGTAGTAAAATTTAATCAATTAAGAAGAGACCCCTCTAGGAAATTTATAAATACAAGAGGGTTGAATTCATTTGAGGGCATCATTGTGGATCATCTCATTTGTTTATTGAGCAATTGCTCTAAGCATTTCAAGACCCCTTTCTCCCTGTCAATTTTGGTAGTGAAAGAATCCACCTTTGTTGGCACCATTCTATCTTTTCTACTCTCTGTTTTGGCATAGGGATATTATCTGTAGGCAATGAGTCTCCTGTTGATATTGATTTTGTTCTGGACACAAGAATACCTTTTTTAAGACAGCGAAGTCTCTGTTTTATTGTTCTTTGGAAGAACAGTGAATTCTGTTGGGCTTTTTATTCTTGATTTGGAACAGTAACATCATCTAGGAGGCCAGACAGTATTGTTCTTTGGAAGAACAGTGAATTCTGTTGGGCTTTTTATTCTTGATTTGGAACAGTAACATCATCTAAAAGGCCAGACAGTTGGGCTTTTTTGTTGATTCTTACATTGCTTGGGCACTGGTTACTGAAGGGAAAATTGAAGTGAGATCTTTCCTGAGGGAATCAGGTCCCTTGGAGGCCCCTTAAATACTGATACAAAGTCAAAACCTAGGAAGCGGGGATTGCCCTGATTGCTCAGCGAAATCATAATCCGACTTCTGGACCTGAATACGATCACATTCTGGAGCAAGCCGAACCCTGGGCTTAACTGGGAACCTGTGGCTTGAAGTCAGAAGTCTAAGCAGCATGAACTCGAACTGGTGAAAGTCCCGAAGGTTTTTGCACTTGCAAAGACACATTTATACAAACCAGCGAGGGTCCATACCTGCGACTCGCTATTCTCCGTAGTTCAAGCCTCACAACAGAAGCCTCAAAGTTGACGGAAGAACTTATTAAAGTCTGGAAAACTATGTATTTGATCTTTGTGGGATT
Organism: Pinus taeda; assembly: GCA_000404065.3. Classification (NCBI taxonomy): domain Eukaryota; kingdom Viridiplantae; phylum Streptophyta; class Pinopsida; order Pinales; family Pinaceae; genus Pinus; species Pinus taeda. The sequence goes on from APFE030179879.1 coordinate 120,226, forward strand.
CAGGATTTAATACGTATGGTTTATAAGTACAATTTGTTGTGGAATGTACTGTCGAACTGTATTTATGTGCTGATAACACCATATTTCTGGGTCAGTGTGTTGTGAATTTTATATGGTTTAATTGCAGTATTGTTTCCTTGCGAGTCGATCTGCTTATTTGTTGTATCACTAAAAAGGGAATTACGGATTGACAAATATAATTATAATTAAAATTTAGTTGCTACACTAGAGAAGTAAAATTTGTAGCTACAAGGAAACCCTGAGGTGAAATCACCCTATTTGATATATTGTAACTTATATTTCGGACTTGAAACCAAAAATTCAATTGTGACTTGGGCATGCATGAAAGTAAAGGGTTTGGGGTTTTTCATCTCTTTAATCCCTTTGCCCAGGGCTTACATAAATCAGATTCAAAATGTTTCAAAAACTTTCATGTCAAAACTTTGATAATGTTTGCATTTGAAAAGGATAGGTTACTATTTTTTCTAGGCTATATTTCATGGGTACCTAATTGACACAAACAAAAACAAAAACAAAAACATAAAACATTGTGTTTCAACATTCTAAGGGCCTAAAAACACATTGGGAATATTTTAGATTCCAAGGGGACATTATCAGGGTCCCAAGGATGGCCAAGTTGTTCCCAATCCATACCTTGCTAAATTCATGGACTTTTCTCCACCATCCCTAGAAAAAATGGTGGACGATCGGCCATCCTTTGACCCCACCACAAAGTCTAAAAAATTAAAATTAAAACCCTGGTGACAACTTAAATTCTAACACCCCATGCCTTATTTTCCCCTAACCCTAACCCAATTGACCTCATTTTCCCTCGCCCACAATATTCTCCCCTCCACGGCTGTGTTTTCTCAGCAATTGCTCTAGCAGACTATTGCACCAGATCTACATACCTCCTCACAGTGACTCTATACTTGGGTTTGTTCACAAGACAAGAAATTGTGGCTCGTGGGTCTATGTTACTAGCCATTACACAACCAACCATCCATCTAGACTCCATTACCGGCAGATAACTAGTACTTACCATACCAACAACCTACAAGCTACCTTTGTTTGATGCATAAGCACTCTGCACCAACACAATATACCTCTGTATTTACCAACACCAAAACATAGGTATATAGATTTATGATTTTACCATTTAGATTTCTTCCATAATTATGACTTTTAAACTTTTTGAAAAGAAATTTAATTTTAATTTTACAATTTTAATAAGTTTATTTTTGACTATTATTTATGTGTAAATCAATGTTATCAGAATGAACCAGTGATCGAACCTAAAAACCTTGTGGAACAGGAACCGGAAGAAAACCCGGTTTACCAAAAACACATAAAATATTCATATTTCAAAGAAAAACATATATATTCATGTGCATCCATATGAATCCAAACCATTTATACACAAATATGCAGAAGTTCTCATTTACATAGCATGTAAGGGTGCACATAACCAAAATGGCATCGAATGCACATAACCAAAATGGCATCGAATGCAATCCATCTCTGAAACAAAAATACATCAACAAATGGGCTCTAGATGGCCTATAGCATCCACAAAAATCATGCTATAACAAATGCCCGTCACCTACATATCATCAAAATCATTACCTATATCGAGGTCTTCGTCATCAATATAACCATTTAGGCATTAAAATAAGATAGAAGAAATATAGCATGTCATGTCAAGATTTTTTTTGAGTGATCACTGATGGGTACATTTTTAGTAGAGTCATGATAGAGGAATTTGACAACCAATGCCACTAACATCAAAGTACATAGAGGGTTTGGTTCTCTTTATTGAATATGAATTCCAAAACCTCGTACATGACAAAATCAAATAGAAATGTTGCAATCCTCCAAATCTTGAAATCCTGAAATTTGTTAACTCTGTTGGATTTTGAGTGAAATCTAAAATTCTACTTTCTCCATATAAATCCAATGAGGTTGGAACCACTCTCAAACATCCCGAGTCATTTCATGGTAATGTTAAAAATTTAAGTAAAAATGAATTCCTTTACCTTTCATTTTCATCTTTTTACTTTAAAAATTTAACATTAACATGAATTGCATAGAAATACTAGGGCCATAGGCTTGATCATTAGGCTGAGGGCCATAGGCTTGAATATTAGGCTAGCCTATGGGAGAATAAGAAGTGGGCCAAACAACTGAGAAAATCAAAAAATAAAAAAAGAGGCATTTTTTATGCCAGCCTGCATAGGTACACGGAACCAGTCCTGAACCGGGCCGGTTTTGTACTGAACCGGCCTATTCTGGTTCAGACTGGTACCAACTTCCACTAGGACAAAGTACAAGAAAGGTGAAGTCAAAGCAAAGAAGATCATCAAGTATTCTATTAACAAGCATTTGGTTGCATACATCTCTGATTTGAACACATCCAAGGAGATGTATGACAGGGTTGTTGGCATGTTCAAAGTTAGCAATGCAAACCAAGTTCTCTTCCTCAAAAACAAGTTGAAGGACATAAAGAAGGGAAGAGGTGAAGATCTACATTGCTACTTCATGAAGATTACTAAGATCAAAAATGATCTTCTTTCAATTGGAGAAGTTATTGCGGATAGGGACCTCACTCTCATTGCCTATGGAGCTCTCCCTCATGAATGGCATGTGTTCAACACTATTATCATCAACAATGACAGGTTTCCAGATTTTGATGAATTGTTGACTAGATGCACTCAAGATGAGCTTTAACGCTAACCGCATTATTTCCTTGAAAAGATGGAATTTTGTCAAGACCATTATCTGGAAGATCATGCGGATAACCTTGAATGTTAGCAAAGTTACAAGGGGCAAACAAGTCCATGATGTCCTGTTCAACCAGGTCAAGAAAATGCAAATGGATATCAAGGATAGCTTCCTGTCCAAGATTATCAAGGAGTCTACGAGAAAGAAGCCTGTGTAATCGAACTCTAAGAGCCCTTTCAAGTTCTGAAGTAGGATTATATAAAAGACTTGGATTCCTTCTAGTAGAGATCCTTGCTGAAAATGTAACAAGTGGAGTTGCCACTTGAACAAGAACCTAACTCTAAAAACCCAATATGCTAAGAACTGAAATTTAGTGAATAAACCGAGTCAAAGTAAACTTATCCTCGGCAACAGTGCCAAAAAATATTGTCGCCTAAGATGTACACCTAAGTGCGGGAAAAGTTTCTAATATCTAGGATTCATCAGTCATCAGTGTATCAGAGTTATAAACCCATTCTGCAATGTTTATAATGTAAATGATTCTAGTAAGACCATATATGTATGTAACAACCTAGGTAAGCCTATTATTTTGGCAATAATTTTCATCCTAGGAGGTTTTTCGTCTCACTGATTCATCTGTATTTAAAAAAATAAAAAGACAAAACACGGATGATCGGAAGAGTTTTCCCCTCTAGCCTCACCCCAAAGCTAAGGTGAAATTTATCATCAAGGTCTTAGGTGAGTCCTAGTGTTCTAGTCGAATCTTTTGTAAAAGTGATTTGGGAATAATTTAAGCTAATTGGCTAAATTATTCTGTTACAAGTCACTTGGTCCAATAAATCATATTGGTCGCAGAATCAGTATTAAAGGTCTATGGCTAAAAGTGTTTCCCCCTTTCAAGGGTTGAGTTAACTCTAATATCTTGATGTAAAAATATTTTGGTGCATGGTCCCTGCAAAAACCCAAAATAAATCTCTAAATCATATCCAACGAGAAAAAGATTTTAATAATCCAACAACCAAGGGGATTGAGCCTCAAAAAGGGGCCTGCGGCTAATAAGTCAGAATTGACAATGAGGCCAATGAATCCACTTAAAAATTTCGTTGGTCAAATGAGGCCTTCAAATCGTTGAGAAACCCTGCAATAAATTTAATTTGCTTCTACCAACACAAATGAGGATTAGAAATAAAATTATAAGTTTCTATAACCCTGCCGCTAGCCTAGATATGAGCCACAAAACTTATCAATGAGACTACAAATCAAACTCAAATTGAAATCTGAATTGAAAAACCAAACAAAAGTTAAAGAAACCATGCAAATTTTCTAAAATGAAAAGAGGTTCTCAATCCTTTACTGCCTAGCTTTGGGTTAAAAATAAAATATAAAATTCAAATAGAGGCCTCAAACCCTAACCGTTTACACTGGGTGAGGGATGGGCCCACAAATACACTTGTAAAAAGAGGAAATGCCAAAACCTACAATGTTCCTATGGAGACCACAAACATATATAAAAAAAGTCATAAGCATAAAGGTCAAACAATTTTTTTTTGTTACTTTATTTTTTATTTTTTATTTTTAATGAAGTTTGAAATATTTACAAATACTAAAGTAAAATATCTACAAATATTATATTTACAAAAAGATTAAAACCAAAGCAATTCAAATGTCATTTACAAACAGTTATAATGTAACTAGCTCTTTAAATAGCAGATTTATTCTTTTGAGCACAATAATTTTAAAAGAGAAATGAGATAATTAAATTTTTCCTCTAGCTAAAGTCTAGAAACCCTACAACAAATTCGTCAGATAAATCCTTCAAGTGAAATAAAATGGGCTTTCCTACTGAATCACTCAAGAGTTGGTTAACTTCAGCAAAAGCATCCCCTTACACTTGAGATTTGTTTCAACTTAATATTCTCTACATACCTTAGAAATATTTTGTTAGCTTCAAATGAGACATGAAAAATATAATGGAAGAAAATCCTAACAACTTAAGCAAAAGCACACTAGCCACTTCCAATCCTAAAATATTTTCCAAATCTAATTACCAGTGTAAGATAGCTATACGCTAGTAGTTCTATATAAGCAAATGAAGTAACAAATAAAATTACGAGTAGGAAATTAAGCTCAGTAATTCATTACCATATCCATAAGAGAAAAGCCACAAATTTTCACCCCAAAGACTTGTGTATTATTATTGCAAAATAGAAAAAGATTCAAGACCAAAAGCTAAAGCACAACATCGAAAGATGATACAATGAGGGGCATATGCTTCCTTATATAGAAAAACGAGAGCTCTAGAGGCTTCCAAGTTAATAACGGCTAGTTCCATGAAGGTGCACCATTAAATGCTTGATCCATTTCAAAATGATCTCCACCGTTGATTGCTCGAGAGAAAATTCGAATTCCTTGATGTTGCCCTTTTCTTGGTCCAAAAATATTTTTTTTCTGACATTTTCTCCTCGAAAAACCCCCATTCTCTTAACCAACTTAGACCATGAATTCGATTTTCATTAAGAAAACGATTTTCTTGGGAATTAATTCCTTTTTTCTAGGCCAAAAATATTTTCTTGAATATTGTCTTGCTTGATTTGTGGAGATTTCCTTCTTGAAAAGTGCACATTCACTTTTTAATATTTTTCACTTGGAGAGAATTTATTTTTCTCTTAGTTTTATTTTCTGACCAAATTCTAGCTAATTATTTAACTACTTTTTTGCCGAAAAACCAAAAATAAAAATCAATTAATTTTCCGACTTAGAATTTTAATTTATTTTGGCCAGAAAAATTAATTGATTGATACTAAAGGGAATTAATAATTTATTCCACCCTTAGATATTTAAGCCATGGTGTCTAAATATGAAGGACCATGCACCAAAATATTTTTACATCCAGATATTAAAGTTAACTCAACCCTTGAAACGGGGAAACACCTTTAGCCATAAACCCTTAATACCAATTTTGCGACCAATATGATTTAGTGGACCAAGTGACTTGTAACAGAATAATTTAGCCAATTAGCTTAAATTATTCCCAAATCACTTTTACAAAAGACTCGACTAGAACATTAGGACTCACCTAAGACCTTAACGATAAATTCCACCCTAGCTTTAGGGTGAGGCTAGAAGGGAAAACTCTTCCGATCATCCGTGTTTTTTTTTAAACGGAAGAATCAGTGAGACGGAAAACCTCCTAGGATGAAAATTATTGCCAAAATAATAGGCTTACCTAAGTTGTTACATACGTAGATGGTCTTACTAGAATCATTTACATTATAAACATTGCAGAATGGGTTTATAGCTCTGATACACTGATGACTGATGAATCCTGGATATTTGACTGCTCAAACATGGAGGAATTCCTTTGCAAAAAAGTGCACTGCTACAGGGTAGTTAACAAAGTGGTCAACAGTGCAACAGGGAGCAATAAGGCTACATCACATTGGGACTGATGATCAGGTCACAGATATTCTTACGAAGCCCCTGGGGAGTTGTGGAGAGACCCTCTTATGAGGGTCCCGTTTGATTTGGATATTGAGCTCTAGGAGCTTCAGGGGGCTTGAGGTGCTTCTTGGAGCGATGAGCGACCATAAGGTGAGTGGTTCACCTTCCCCTAGTGGTGCGTGATGTACAGGGTGAGCGATTCACCTTCCCCTGTGATACCCCATGATGGTTGATATATGCATATATGAGCAAGATGAGTGGTTCACCTTCTCCTGTCGATACATCCTATCCATGCAGTCTAGGACTCATGGGAAGTACCTCTCATCTCGCCAACGAGTAGGGAAATGAGGATAGGAACCATAGTACTATCGATGGATGCATCGTGTACTATCTCATACTCCCTATGCTAGGATGTTTGATATTGATCTAGGATCAATAGAGACTGACTTCGGGTCAGTGGAGAATGGTATGACATTCTCGGTCATTTCTTCTTCATTATTTCTTCATAGTTCAACAGAGCAGAGTATAACAGGGATGTCAGAGATGGTACAGATTGACAAATGATTTGGCAGGTGGAGTTCTTCCCAGTTGAGAGGGAGTGTTAAATTTGGCAACTAGGGCCAAACTCCACCTTGGACAGCTCATATGATGCAGCAGATATTTTTATTGGATTCCTCTTTCCAAGAGGTGTAGGATTGCTTTAAAGATCATCTCATTCTGACACGTACAAATGGAATTATGAATTTATTTCGTTTATGGACAAATTGTCAAGGTCGGCCAATAGTCTAATGTAGGCTCAAAAGCCCAAAAGTCACATCTCTTTACCCTCAATGTTGTGTATATATAGAGGAGTCATTTTCCTCATTTGGGCACATATCAATCACACATCTTTCTCTCTCCTCTCCTCACTGGTTTGTACAACAAGCAGGAGTAGCCTTCTTCTCTATGCGTTAACCTATTTTGCCTAAAATTGCAGGCCAAAATATCAAATCTATTTTGGGCTATTATAGGGACATTGACCAGCGTTGACCAAGGGTCAAACTTCATCTTTTGACTGCGTTTTTCAGGCAGGAAATTCATTTTTCTTAGGCTACAGCTCCTAGCACAAAAAATCAAGGTGTTTGTCGTTGTTTGACCAGCGTTGACTGCAGAGTCGTTGGCCACAGAAGTTGACTGTGCATTGACCAAGTTTGACCAAATTTTCTGGATTGTTTTGGGCTGATTTAGTCTATCCTTGGAGGAGGAATTGACTGGGTTTGAACAAACTGAATTGGAGAAAGATTTTTGCTAAGTTGACCAACGTTGACTTTCTGGTTAGGGCATCCTATTGACTGCAGTTTGACTAGACAAATTTCACTGTAATTGGCCAAGTGAGTTTTGTATATTGTACTCTCTCTGGTGAACTTTTGAAGAATAATAAGACGACTTGATCAAAGAGTTTCCCCACATTGGGGTTTTTCCCTAGGATCTGTCAAATATTGTGTCCTCTTGTCTTGGCTTGTCTTCTACTTTTTATTTATGTTCTATCTGCGTTTATGTTAAATTATGGTATGTTCTATGCTTAGAGCGGTTTCCCTATTTTTCTTCTTATTAGTCATAGATTAGCAATCACATATACATTAGGTAAAGTGCAAATAGAACATTAAATGATCAACAAAAAACAAGCCAAGACAAGAGACACAAGATGTGGCAGCTAGCCAGGGACAAACCCCAATGTGGGGAAACCCTTTGATCAAGTCTTCTTTTATCTTCAATAGTTCAGCAGAGAGAAATAGTACAAAATCTGAATTCTGTAATTTTATATCAGCAACAGCAAACCCTAGATCAGCGAAGTCAAACTTGGTCAAACTAGTTGAAATTGACCTCTAAAATGCTTGGTCAATTTCCAGTCAACTTGTCCTCGAATAGCCTGAAGAAACAGCCCTTGAACATCGCCAAAAGTACAGTCAATTTCCAAATTTCGGAAGGCAACTTGTAGCCCTAAGCCTAGGGCAGTCAACACCAGCCAAACCAGAGGTCAAATCACCTTGGTTTTCGTGCCAAAAATTGCAGCATGCGTAGGAGAAACAGCCACACCTAATCCGCACCTTTGGATGGTCAACGCTTGGTCAACACTGGTCAAAAGAGATGACCTGTTGCCTTAGCGTCCTTTCTGCATCTTCCTTGCCCTAGGACGTCTTCCTTTCAGCCACACGTGTGAGAGAGAGAGAGGCTCCTTTTAGGCGTAGGAGAGAGAGAGATGATGAGTAAATGAAGTGTCCAAATGAGGAGGAGGCACCTTAAATTTATATGCAAAAGTTGAGGAGGAATAGACGTGACTGTTGGGCTTCTAAGCCTACATAAGTTTGCTGGCTGACCTTGACAATTTGTCAAGTAATTAGAAATAAATTCATATCTCCATAAATACTTATCAGAATCGGATGATCTTGACATCAATCCTACATCTCTCAACGAGAGAAATCTAAGAAAAATATCAGCAGCCATAAATAAGGTGACCCACATGAAGTTTGGCCCTAGTTGCCAATTTTAACACACCCTCTCAACTAGGGAGAACTCCATCTGCAATCTGTCTGACCGTCACTGCTATCCATCCATCAAATGCACTATCCTGCACAACGTGACCCCACTCTACTCTGCTCGAACTATGAAGAAGAAGAAATGATCGAGGATGTATCATAACATCCTCCACTGACCCGAAGTCAAACTCAGAGTGTATACCACTCTCATTGATCCCTGATCAATGGAGGTCATCCTAGCATAGGGAGTATGGTAGATACAACAATGCGTCCATCAATAGTACTACTATGGTCCCTATCCTCATTTCCCTGCTCATTAATCAGATGAGAGGTACTTCCCATGAGTCCCAAACTGCATGGGTAGCATGCCTCGACAGGAGAACTAATCATCCTGTCCACAGGAGAACAATTCATCCTATCCAGCGAATGCCAAAGAGAACTAATCATCCTGGCCTACAAGAGAACTAATCATCCTATTCACATTCGCCACGGAGAACGAATCATTCTGGCCCACAGGAGAACTAATCATCCTGTTCCACAGTCGCCACGGAGTGTCACAGGGGAAGGTTGAACCTTTTGCCATGTACATAGTGCTCCACCAGGTGATGGTGAGTTGCCCTATGGTCACATGTCGCTCCAAGAAGTACCCCACGCCCCCCTGGAGCTCCCAAAGCTTAATACATCATACTCAACCCTCATAAGAGGGTGTCTAAACGACACCAAGTCGTTCCCGAAAAGTTGAGAATTTGTCCTTTCCTAGGGGCTTTGTCAAAATGTTAGCGACATGTTCATCTGTACCGATATGTTGGAGCCTTATTGCTCTTCGCTGCACCATATCACTAATATAGTGGTACCTAATATCGATATGCTTGGAGCGATCATGAAATACGAGATTCTCTGATAAATGGATCCCGCTCTGGTTGTCACACAAGATCACGGTGGTATCCAATGTAAATCCAAACAACTCACTGAAGAGCTTCCGCAACCAGACTGCCTCACAAGAGGTCGTGATAGCAGCAATTTACTCTGCCTCGACAATGCTCAAAGCCACCGACTTCTGCATCCTGCTCATCCAGGATATCGAGGCAGATCCCAAAGAGAAACAGCACCTGGAAGTGCTCTTTCGGTCCACCACACTGCTTGCCCAATCAGCGTCGGTATATCCAAGTAGTTTAACATCTCCGGCAGTGTATCTCAACCCATGAGTGATCGTGCCACAAAGATATCTCAACAGATTCTTGGCACCAATCCAATGTGAGTGGTGAGGCTCAACCATATGTTGACTCAATGTGTTGACTGCAAAGCATATATCCGAACGGGAGTTCACCAAGAACATCAATGCTCTGATGAGTTGACGATACTCGGTAGCATTTCGTAAAACAAGTCCGGCAGCACTACTGCTTAACTTCTTGAAGTCGAGTTCCATCGGGGTAGTTATGGGCTTGCAGTTCACCATGCCGAATCTCTCCAATATCTTCACCACATATTTTCCTTGAGATAGGAAAAATTCCCTTGGTTTTTGCCAAACATCCAATCCTAGGAAGTAGTGCATAAGTCCTAGGTCATTTATCTTGGGTTCTGCCAGACTTCCATTTATCTTGGTTTCTGCCAGACTTCCAGTCCTAGGAAGTAGTGCATAAGTCCTAGGTCTTTTATTTCAAACTCAGAAGCCAGCTACCTCTTGCATTTGTGAATGAGAGGGTCTGCACCTGTTAGAAAGAGGTCGTCAACATATAGCACCCGTATGACAGGCTTGTCATCTATAACCTTAAAGTAAAGGTTAGGGTCAGAATCACTCCTAATGAATCCCAGTTTCATCAAGTAGCTATCGATCCCCTCTCATACCACGCTCGAGGTGCTTACTTTAGCCCATAGAGGGCCTTCTTCAACCTGCACACATGAGATTCTCGATCATAAATCTCAAATCCTTCGGGTTGCTCCACATAGACCTCCTCCTTGTTCGAACCATGTAAGAATGCAATCTTGATGTCCATCTGATGTAGGTTCCATCCTTGTGAAGCAGCAAGGGCTATGATCAAGCGGATGGTGGTATATTGAGCAACAAGTGCAAATATCTCGTCATAGTCTATACCTTCCTTCTGGGAGAAGCCACGAGCAAACAAAACGAGTCTTATATTTTTCCACACTTCCATCAACTGCATGCTTTATCTTGTAAAGCCATTTTGAAGTGACAACTGCTTTGTCATGGGGTCTGGGGACCACATCCCAAACATCGTTTTTCATAATGGACTCATATTCCTCGGTCATAGCATCCTTCCATACTTGATGCTTGATAGCATCTGTGAATGACGAAGGCACATTTTGGATGATCATGCTCATGATGTTCAGGTATCCCTGATACCTGTTCAGCTTCTTACTTTCACGGAAGGTTCCTCTGGGTGCAATGTGTCCTTCGACATCATCAAGTGTCCCCCTAAGCCATGAAGGCCTCTTCCTAGAAGAGGAAGGCTCTTGCGAAGGAGGATCAATAGGATCCATAGGTTCTTCCACATCAGGCATCGTCTCATCTTCCTTTTCCTTCGGTTCCCCGGTGTCAGCTTCTTTAGATCCCCTTAAAATAGGAAGATTGTCTACTTTGCTAAGAACCATATCTTCGTCAAAGGTGACATCATGACTAATCTCGACTTCCCTTTGACCAACTACATAGATTCTATAGCCCTTAGTATTTTCGCTATAGCCCACAAAGATTCTTTTCTTTCCAGATGCACCCGATTTATTCCTTTTCTCCTTTACTTATTGTTAACAGTGTTAGATTCATACCTGGAATTTCTTGCCTTCTTAAATGGTTGTCCTCTTCCTTGATTTTCGGCACTTCTTTTACCTCTACCATTTGACTTGCCATTCCTTAGATTGCCTTGAGAGGGTTTTTGATCATCGCCCTCGTGTGAGTCCCCCTTTTATCAGGGCACTCCCTTGCATAGTGACCGTTTATTGCAATAGTAACATCATCCTTTTCTTCCACCCTTTGGTCCAGCCTTTCCTTTGAATTTAGCCCCAGAATTGTTTCTTCTTTTAGTATGAGAAGAAAAGGCAGAGGGATGAACTTTAAGTATGGACATTTCTTGCTCTTCCATCCTTGTTTCTTCTTGCATGCATCTGGACATCAATTCCTCAAATCCAAGAATTACGTTATTGTTGAGAAGTGTAGTCCTGAATATATACCATTCAGATGGCAGTTCTCCAAGAGTTGTGAGTGTCATTTCCCTGTTAGGAATTACTTCCCCAAGAGATAGGAGATCGTTCTTGATCTCGGTGATCCTTAAGAAATATGCTTGCATACTCTCATCTTTGCCCTTTTTAATTTCCTTTAGCTTATTAGTTATTTCTAAGAAACAAGACTTGATTTGCATCATTAACTTTAAATAAACTCACCAGTCTATTGCAGATTTCCTTGGAGGTAGTCAGCGTAGAAACATAGGCCACCAAGCGCTTGTTGATAGAGTCCCGGATGATCTTCCTTGCTTTGACTTCTCCCTTGGTCCATTTGTTCCTAGCAGCAACAAATGCATTTGATGGAGGCTCAAAAATTCCGCCTCTCACATGGTCTAACACTTCCTGCTCTTCTAATGTTAGATCGAGAGACATCTTCCATCCATGATAGTCAGACTTCTCACGGAGTTTGTCTTCAGCAGGGAAGTGTGTTGAGGACCCCCCATAATTTTAAGATTCCCTGCCAATCCTTCTCTTCGGTGATTGCTCTTGCTCTTGCTTGGGCTTTGTCTTCACTTCAACTCTGATACCATGTTAAATTATGGTATGTTCTATGCTTAGAGCAGTTTACTTATTTTTCTTCTTATTAGTCACAGATTAGCAATCACATATACATTAAGTAAAGTACAGATAGAACATTAAATGATCAACAGAAAACAAGCCAAGACAACATACACAAGATGTGGCAGCTAGCCAAGGACAAACCCCAATGTGGGGAAACCCTTTCATCAAATATTCTTTTATCTTCAATAGTTCAGCAGAGAGAAATAGTACAAAATCTGAATTCTATAATTTTATATCAGCAGCAGCAAACCCTAGATCAGCAAAGTCAAACTTGGTCAAATTGGTTGAAATTGACCTCTAAAATGCTTGGTTAATTTCTGGTCAACTTGTCTTCGAACAGCCTGAAGAAACAGCCCTTGAACAGCCCCAAAAGTACAATCAATTTGCAGATTTCTTAAGTCAACTTGCAGCCCTAAACTAGGGCAATCAACACCGATCAAACCAAAGGTCATATCACCTCGGTTTTCGTGCCAAAAATTGTGGCCTGCCTAGGAGAGGCAGCCACACCCAATCCGCACCTCTGGATGGTCAACGCTTGGTCAACGTTGGTCAAAGAGATGACCTGCTGCCCTAGCGTCCTTCTTTCTGCGTCTTCCTTACCCTAGGACGTCTTCCTTTCAACCACACATGTGAGAAAGAGAGAGGATCCTTTTATGCATAGGGGAGAGAGAGAGAGAGATGATGAGTGAATGAAGTGTCCAAATGAGGAGGCACCTTGTATTTATATGCAAACATTGAGGATGAAGAGACGTGATTATTGGGCTTCTGAGCCTACATAAGTTTGTTGGCCAACCTTGACAATTTGTCAAGTAATTAGAAATAAATTCATATCTCCATAGATACTTATTGAAACTAGATGATCTTTAGATCAATCCTACACCTCTAGCTGAGAAGAATCTAGGAAAAGTATCAGAAACCATAAATAAGGTGACCCACATGGAGTTTGTCCCTAGTTGCCAATTTTAACAATTTATTGCCATGTTAATGTGATTGCTAATCTGGAAATTGATATTGTGCTAATAAAGAAAATTGAAGTAAATTGCTCTTAAGCATAAGCATAGAACATACCATTGTTATCTAAAATTAACAAAATATCTCATATACAAAGACCATCACCAAAACCCAAAACATTAAACCAACATAAGTGTTAGCACGCACTATCGTCATGTGAATACCACTGGGGGATCGTTGATCTTCCTCCTCTTAACAACATATTGTCATGATTGTCACTCAACTAAGCTTGAATGATCACCAACCATGGGGGAATTTTATTTTTGTTATTAATAAATATGTTATTTAAAACAAATTTTAATTCTGGTTACCTGCATGTCAACAAGAGTATATATACTTTTCAATGCAACATTCATCACCACTGTAAGCTTGAGGCCACAAGTGAAAAACCATGTAAAAACCATGAGAGGCCTTATATTAGATATCTTAGACCTATGTCTTTGTCATTTAGTCTAGATCCAGTTGTTTGATCGAACCTTGTCCCTTGAAGTTCCACTTAAAGGTCACTTTCATCCCTAACCAGATTAAAGGGATTTGGGAACTTTCTTAAGGACTTACAGTTTTATGGGAGTCCACATTTGTAGGGGTGATCACTGGTGTATGGGCCAATCCTACACGTCAAAGTGCACCTATGTCATTCCACACAGTTAAGGTTTAATGAACAGCTCGCAATGGCATACTAGTCTCTTTTGATATCACTCATGTTTCTTAAGACAATTCACAGTTCCCAATGCAAAGTGGTCTTGGTGGTGAAAAGGTAAACCCGTTCTTAGATTGTAGAGGTTGATGAGAGGATTCCATGGCACATGGAATTTTACAAATCCAAGCATCTAGTGGCAAGTTACAACTTGGTCAACAAGTCAGAAAGTTTCCAGTGGGCAAAATAGAGAAAGCATTAGGTTGTTTATGACATGCATTACAATAAAAGTTTTCTACTCAATGAGATGAAAAAAACCATGTTTCAGAGACTTTAAGGGCATCAGAGATCACTCACTTGGACATGATGATGTGGAAAACAAGTGATGGTGTGGCAATGCTAGGCAAGATATGAAGATTTCAACTTTCAAGAGAAACATTATTCGGATTCAAGCCAATTTCAACGTACCCAAGTTCAAAAATTGTCAAAAAGTTAAGGGCATTGTGAATCTAACTTCCATGTGGCTAAGTTGAATTACTGAAGGGAAAAATCAAGTCAAAAATAGTCATTAGTGAGGTCAACTAGCCGTTACAGTGTCTAACTAGTTGTTGCAGACATAGTGAACCCATCGGGTGACTTTTTCCTCCAAAGGGCCAAGTTGAATTCTTCAAGGGTGACCGAGTGGAACCTTGAGTTGTTGTTGTTCCTATTTTGGCTATTGACCATCATGGACCATGAGGAAAGGGAATTTTGAGCTAAGATGTGCAGATTTGTCTAAATTGAACCCCTTGTGAGCAAATCAAATTATTTTTGTAGTATTTTGTGAATTAAAAATTACCAAGTCTCCAACTTGTGGATGACTAGTAATATTTTATTGGATAGTCCTACTAGCCATTAGAAATTTTTATATAAAGGCTACACTCTACTCGTGTAAGGTTGTTGTTGTTAATTGAGACAAGTGTTATCATAATAAAGAGATCACATTTTGCAAAACCCATGTAAATTTTATTTGTGCATTGTGTGAATTGATTTTTGCCTTCATTTATTTTTTTATATGAGTTTCGTGGCTAATCAAATCTAACATTTTCTTGATGATAAACAAAATTATGTTGATTAACGACTTTTGTCATTAAAGGGCTACCTAGTCACTTCGAAAGAGCCAATTAGGGGAGAAGCCCACTTGAGTTTTCTTGGTTTTGTAAGTAGGTCGTTCCAAACATTTGTACCATCTCTAGTGGGAGTTTCAATTCGAGTTTCATATTCTACTGCACATAAAGATCCAAAGTTGGAAACGCCGCTTTGAGGAGATTTCGCTCCTAAGCGGATTTGAAAGTCATCAAGAGTGTTAAGCAAAAGTGGGAGTGATTTCCACCTTGGACCAAACACTCACCCTTGAAACAAGCAATCGATATCAACATAGAGGTGTATTTATTCACATTCCAACAAATAAGTGAGACAAAAAGAGCATCAATATAACAAGAAGACCACTTATTTTCAAAATTACAAAACATATTCAATTTTCTGCATTTAGCTTGGGTTATCAACTTGTTGGTTTTGACATATTTATTTTTTTGGCAAGTTCAAATCTTGGGGAAAAGTGAATTTATTGATAGATCTAACCAAGAAAATGCACAAGTATAATTTCTAAATATTCTTATCCTTGTCTCTAGCCATTTGTCGTTGCATATTGGCTAAATTTCATTGAATTTAATGTACAATTTCATCATTTTGAGCCATAAGTAAGTTTCTAAATTAAATCTAGAAATTTATAGGTGAGTAAACCAAGCGGGTTTCACCTAGATTTCTAAAAAGTAATTTCTAGCTTCCTAGAAATTCACTTTTCAATCATATTTTTAGTTGGGGGGGCTCAAAAGCCTCTATATTCACCTTCGTATCTTCTCCACTCCTAAACTAATCATATCGAAGTGCTAAGGCACCTGTAGGGTGGTTATTTGAGTAAAATCATATTAACGTCCCTAGTTTTTATGCAATTTTACAATGTAATACACAAGACAACAAGTTGTTTTGAGTTATAACAGCTCAACTAATGACCCAAATTAAAAGATAATCACATTTCCGATTAGGATTTCCGATGTAGGCCCAAATTCATAGGTTGCATAACATATTTTTAGTGATTTTTGGCTATTCTTAATTGTTGTTTAGTTTCCAACTACTACAGTGATAGTTTTTACAGCTCGACAACACATATAAGCAAACATCTCCACTCTAGGATTGAATGCTTTGATCTCAGTGAGGAGTGATTTGGGGTTAATTTTGGGCTCCCTGCCATGTGTGTGCCCATCTAGTAGGCTTTCAAGACTTTAGCAACACTGTTGATTTGATCCATAACAAGTCCCTTTTTTTTAAAAAAGCATTTGAACATTTTGTCTGTGCTTTAAATCTTCCAAAAATTTTAGATGAACACTCTTCTCCAACTCCTCAATCTAAAATGAGAAGACCTCCAGATATAAATTCAACTAAAAACTCAATTTCCACTACAATCAATGTGCAAAAACCCTTGTTGCAATTTGCCAAGAAGATCACCATAAACAAGACGAAGAATAATGGTGGTCTAGAGCAATGGTTATGCAACCTTTGAAAACATGTATTTAAGGACAACTTCACAACAATTTACCATAATCTATTGGATATTTCAATGAATGGAGTAGAAGTATGCATCTACATATTAGAAAAAGCAATTGAAATGACTAAATTTCACATGGCTATCAAGGGTGGTACTATTCTTACATAGGCAAAGGAGGACAGTTCTACCATTTTTTTAAAACCAAGAGTCATTGGCTCAATGGAGTCCTCTCAAGGAACAACCAATGACAGCAATAAAGCTAATTCAATTTGTGGTTCTAGTAACACTATTTCAAGTGAGAAAGTTGTTGTCACGGAGATGTTCAATACGCAATGCAAAGAAGAGGCAAAGGATGCAATGGTTGAATTTTATGCCACCAATTCTCCTCTCTACAAAGAAATGACGAGGAAATTCGTCATTATTGGCCATTCATTTCAACTACATGGTTACAATAAAATGAGGACAACCATGTTAGAGAGAGGAGTCTCAAAGATGTCAGAGTTGACGAAAGGGATGAGAAAATCATAGGTTGTTTATGGGTGTTTGACTACCATTGATGGTTAAACAAATATTCAACACACACCTTTATTGAATATCATTATCACCTCTCCAAGCAAGCCCTATTTCTTAAGGGCAATTAATTATTCTAGAAAGAAACGGGATGCAACATTCCAATTTGAAGAATTGGATTGGTCCTACAAACATAGTTCATGTTATCACAAACGCTACAACAATTTGTAAGTCTACAAGGTTAATGATTCAAGGTAGGTATAAACATCTATTTTGGACACCTTGGTACAGACATGCTCTAAGTAATGCACTCAAAGACGTTGGCAAAATTTCTTGGATCACCCAACATTATTTTGGATGTGAGAGAAACACAAACGTTCACTTGCAACCACCATGGCTCTCTAGCTATTATTACAAGATTTAAACAAAATAAAACAGTTCTTGAAACTAGTAGATACAAGGTATGCCACCTATTATATTCTTCTTGATCGTTTGCTAGAGGTGCAACAAAAAATTAAGGCCATTATTATTAGCTATGAGTGGTCTACATTGGGTGAAATCAAAAACAATTTGGGGAAAAAAGGTAAGACAAATGCTACAAAATGATGATTGATCGGTTGTTGTCAAATACGTTGCCTTTTTCACCTCTCCAATAATGGCGCTAATCAGGTATGCAAATTCAAATTCTCTAACCTTGGAGAATCATAGGAGTCAACTGATAGCATGGTCAAACAAACTAAATCCATCATGCATCAAAGGGACCACTCTTTGGCATTTTTTAATGAAATCCAAAGGTTGATAGAAAAGATATGGAACAATTTTTATTAAGTTTCCATGAAACTTTGTGGCCACTTGATGAATAACTGCAAACTAGGCAACTGAAACTGAAACCAAATTTACTTTCACCAATATACAGAGTTTCTTAACAAATTAGAAGCAACGAAATAAAAACACCAAAGATAAAAACACATCACACAAATTGACACACTTGTTTACTCGAGAAACCCAACAAGGAAAACCTACTTCCTTGGTTGTGGTATTTTATTGATTGTTCTTAAGCAATTAGATCTATTACAAAGCAATCTATCTCTGAGAAAGCATTCTGCCTCTTCTCATAAATCTCAGCTTGATTCGATTGATCTCGGCTTGCCTTGATCACTGCTTGATCTCGGCCCTCTAGCTCACAATTGTTCTTATGCTACCTCCTTGACTAGCCCTGCAAAACCTACTCTCTTCTCCTTGGTCCCTATTTCCTAGCGCACATGAGGCTCCTAAATCCTAGCAAAACTCCTCCTATTCTCTTGCGGACTTGTGACTTCCTACTCCTTAGGACACAAGCTCTACACACAATCAATCTCCCTAAATTCTAGCGCACTTGTGATCTCCTATTTCTTAGGACACAAGGTTTGTGCTCTCCACAACCAAGGACACTCACAAAATCATGAATTGTCTTGTCTCACAAACCTTGTGCACCAAACTTATAATTTCTTGTGCCTTCATCCTCCTCTTTATAAACCCAATTCAAACATGCAAGGAGACCCAGTTCTATTTTAGAAGTTGAGTTTTGATTGAGAGCTAATGAGTTTTGATTGAGAGCTAATTGAGAGTTCTTCTTGTCCTTTCTCCAATCAACGTTGGAGTTCTTAACTCATTCTCTCTCCAATCAACACTATAGACTAACTCCTTATAAATTAACTTGTAATTGCCACCTTGTTCTGTAGTCAAACTATTAAAGACTCCACTTAACTAAAGCTCCAACTCTACGCAAGCTAACTTGATTATTATTCTAGTAAACTAGAAATAACTCATCCTAACTGAAGTCTAACTCATGAGCTCGCACTCATACTAGGAGAAGGACAATTCGAGGTCTTCACTAACCAAGGCATAAGTCAAAAGGCATTTACTCGTTACATTTTCAACAAATTTAACACACCTCCTCATATGGCCGCTTATGAAAGGTCGTATAAAGAGAGTGAAGGTAGAGTTGCACCAATAGATGATCCTGAAGTGAAACAATGGTTTATTGATGCCATAGAAAATATGTATACACTACAGCAAGAAACCATAATTTGAGAACAATTTATTGACTTTGCAATGTTTAGTAGCCCCAATTTCTCTAAAGCCACAAAGCAATATTTGTTGGATATGGCACAAACAAGTCCTAATGAATGGTAAAAGATGTCTAGTGACAAAGCTCTAGAAGTTTGCACTCTAGTTATTCATTTACTATCTCAGGTTAGCATAAAAGTATTGGTCCACATACAATTTTATTCCCTTTATTAAGAGGAATGGGCTTGCTTCTAAGAGAGCAGAGAAACTAGTTTATGCACTTCTTCACCTTCTTACAGGGAATGCGGCTAAGTATTTACAGGGACTAGTAGCATGTTGGGATGTATATCCTATGAATGCCACCCAAATCAATGATGACGTGGGTGGTCCATCTCTCCGGATAGGATTGGTAAATGTACCATTAGAAGACATGAGTTGCAGTTGTAGGGCATTGATGATGATGAGTGATAAGGAAGTGAGCCTCGTGTATTTTTGGATAGGCTTCAACCTTCATGCTACTATGGGTATTGAGTCAAGGACTCCCTTTTTTGCTATTTTGAGGTTTGGCGCCCATAGTATGCATTGCTTTTAGCATTTTGCAATTTTGGACTACCACTCATGTTCTTCCTAACTATGGATATATAATCTATGAAACTATTAATCAACTTTTCTTGACTCTTGAATCTCATACTCTGAACCCTTTACTATTAAGATTCATATCATTATAATTTAGAATTTGTATACTATTTAAAGTTTAAATAATAAATTGTGTTTGCTATTTAAATTTTGATGTGATTTATGCATGCAATGTTCTAAGTTCATAATTTGTAAATATTTTGTTATTTTGAAATTCGAACTTTGAAGCTATCATTATTTTGCTTTGGAAGGTCTTGTCACTTCTACTCAAATTTTAAAACATTAAAATTACATTTTAATGAGTTTGAACATTTGTCATTTATGGATGGACAAAATGTTTAAGTCCAAGCTGCACAAAATGAAAATCCCTTATTAAGGTACATCACACTACTTGAGAATGGGCAAGAGCATTCCAAAAATTGGATGTGCAAAAATTTGTGACCTCCATTTTAGAGGAAATTACCAAAGAGCATATTATCATCTATTAGGCGATAAGTCAATTTGTCATTAAGTTGTGCATTTGTTTACATGAACAAAAAGATGACATTGCTCAAGCTTATGAAGCCCACAACTTTAGAATCCAATTAGCAATATTTTTACTTATATCAATTTAGAGTTTGAACATTAGACTAAGTTTAATTGTTTAAAGCTTTGGACCATTGGAATGTATGCCTAGTTTCAAATCTTCACAATGGATAAATGCCAAATTGTCAAATTACAATGATGATTATTGATTAAGACAATATTAACAACATTGTTATGCAAAATCCCTAAGGAATAGTTCAGTTGGTCGAGTTCTTGTTGCTAAGTATCTCGCCTATCTAGAGGTCACGAGGTCAAATCTCCTCGACGCCCTTGGGGTTAGGCCTTGCTAGTTTGGCTGGCGGGTTGATCTACCTAGGTTTTCCCATGGATGTAGCAGCCACTCAATATTTGTGAACCACAATAAAATAAACATTGTTATGCAAAAAGAAAAAAAGGAAAAAGTTGTCAATTGATTTTAGCTCAAGTGGTTGGGAGAAATGTTGTTATCCTCCCCACCCAAGTTCAATTCTTGCATGTGACATGTTGAGCTCATAATGAGTATTTCTTGCAATGGCTTCAAGCCTTGTTGTATGAGGAATCCCTCGATGACTAGAGCTTTTGGGCACCTTGTGGTTACAAGATTCAAGCATTTAACACTTCTCACAGTTAGGCCTTCAACCTTTGTATTTCAAACAAATGTTTTCAACTTCAATTAAAGAGATAACTTTTCAAAATCCGATTGCAAACTTCCATTATATTGCACTTAATTCCAAAGCAATTAGGCATTAACTTCTTCAAATATGCATGATAGATCAAGGCCACAAATTTCAACCCTTAATTAATACTTATCAACATAACTGATAAGTGCATTAAATATTTAAAGGAATAGAAAACCATATATACCTATATACCTTAAAAACCATAGCTAAGGGACTACAAAACACTACTGAATTGCTCCCACTTACGATTCAACCTTGACGAAGGTTACAAAAATTCAAACTCAATTTGCATCCCTTAAACCATAGTTGAGAGAGTGGCCAACCTTCTGGAATTTCTCCTAGTTGTGATTCGAGCTCAACAAAGGTAGAAAAAAAAATTCAAACTTGATTTCTATCCTATTAACTATGGCTGAGGGAGAAGAAGCCTCTGTATAACTTCTCCCAATAATGATTTGCCCTTGATGAAGGTGGAAAAAGTTTTAACTCAATCCGTTGTAGCCTGAACCATAATTGAAAATAGAAATCTCCATGGAATTGCTCGAAGCTTGAACTAAAGCGAAGTAAAGCCATCACGGTCACAGTGTAGCCATCATGACCTAAATCATGAACTCGTTAGGGAAGTAAGAAGATTATTCAGTGATGCCCTTCTATTGCAAACTGAAATATTTTAAAATCAAGGAAAAAAGAAAATAAATGTGTAGCCAAAAAAGCCACAAGGATCATCCCTCCGCGTATTAAGGAGCTAATGGATAAATACGAATAGGAACCTCAAATCTTCCCCTCTATCCGCAAGGAATATCAGGCTATTATCTGTATCTACAAAGT
The DNA here is from genome assembly GCA_000404065.3 of Pinus taeda. Taxonomy (NCBI): domain Eukaryota; kingdom Viridiplantae; phylum Streptophyta; class Pinopsida; order Pinales; family Pinaceae; genus Pinus; species Pinus taeda. The sequence goes on from APFE030179879.1 coordinate 142,195, forward strand.
AAGATACCCGCACCTTTTCGTCTCCAACCATGCTAATTGGACATCAGAGAACACTGCAGCTATCCTACCACAGAATGCGGACAAAATAGCGGTATCCAAAGTTCTAATTCAAGGCATCCTTCTAAGCGTGGCTACAGCTGTTAAATGCCTGAGTTCCCGCGCACCGAAAATGGGGACGAAATTTACAATAAAGAACTATTTAATTAAATTCAAAGCTAACTTAACGCCAATGATGTGAAATTTACCGTCAGGCCTCGGCATTCCGCAATTAATTGCGAAGAATGCTGATAAATTAATAAAACAAAAGTCGAAAAAAAAAACAATCTGACCTGAGCACAAAACCCGCGGGTCTGAGAAATTGGCCGGCTAACCCCTGGTATTTGGGCCCCGATCGGCCGCCAACGGGTTTCGATCTCTTCCTGCCGAAGTTCCTCGGCACAAATGAATGTCTGCGCGCGCAGTCCTTTGCAATGAGCCCATGGTGCCTGGGAATCCCGGTAGCGCTGCTCATAGAACCGCGGAAGCTCCTGCGAGCGGTGCCCAGCCTGGGCGAGTGTAGAGCCGCGTGCGGGTCCAGGACAGAGCAGGGATGGAACCACGGGGTTATTGCTGCGGTCTTCATACCTCCCCTACGGTCATTTGGAATCTCCACCAGCGTAACATTGCGTAACGTCTATTTAGCTCCGGATAAGGGCTCAGGGACTTCGATTTATAGGCGAAGGCCGGGGATTGAAGGGTAAGAAAGCGAATAAAGATCCGTCACGCGACCCAGTTGCCCGTTGCGTGGACGATCTCCAGGAGAGGCGGGATAGAGGAGGGAAATGAAGACGGGTGAAGGACTTTATAGGCGAGCAGTTCCTGTTCCTTGACTGCGGAATTTTCCCGTCTTATGACTGGGAAGCTCCACGAGAAAAGGACGTCAATATCAATGAACGGACACCTTCATTTTGAAGGGGGAAACTTGGGTGTGGGATGTCGGTTCCTCACGCGTCTAAAATATCATCTTATGTAAAGTGATGGCGTTGTTAACTTTTTTGCCACCTGCCATTGCATGGTTTGTTTTTATCCTCAAACCTATCTTCAATTATCATATCACATCACATGGCAAAGTTTAACAGATCATGATTAATAAAATGGAATGGCTGGGATGTTGGAATTTTGAGGATAGCGTAGTCAAATAGTTGGAGTGCATCTTTTAAATTCCTCTCTTTCAAATTTAAAAATAAAACTCTATAATGATATTGATTGTTGTTTAAAGTTGATGATATTATTTACATTTTTTAAAGTAATATATTTAATGGTTATTTATTATAATTTAAATTTAGTTTTTGATTATTTTAAATGAATTTGGTAAAGTTTTATTTTTTTATATATTTATTATATTAATTTACTGTTTTTTGATTTTTGATTATATTAATAATGAATTAGTAAAATTTTATTTTATATTAGTATAAAGATTGAATATATTTTATATTAACATTTATTTATAGTTAAAACAGCAAGCAATTATTTTTCCAAGATATAAGAATATAAAAATTATACATATATTGAGTTTTTTTGGTTAGTATTAGTTTTCAATAATATTCAAGGTATTTATTGAGGTTTTTTTATCAATATTTAGTTTCCATTGCATTATAAATATAAATTATTAACATAATTATATTTTAATTATTAAATTATATAGCCTAATTTATTATATATAACTATATATATATAAAAGTTAAATGATTTGTAATAGAAGATTTTTTTTTATATATTGGATAGATATAAATTGTTGGATTTATTGTAATTTTAACAATACTATTTTTATCTATATATAAATTTCAACATTTTATTGTAAAGTATTTTTTTTTATTTATTAAAATTTTGATAATAGATATAGTTACATGCATATGCACTCAAACTCTATTTATCAGCATGACGTAAAAAGGGAGTGTCGTCGTAAGTTTAGACCCGTGAGATAGAGTCCTCTCAGTTAGTTGAAAAGAGGTGATGGGTGGATTTTGGTTGCAACCAAACCGTTAGTAATAGGTGGAACTCTATAGTGGTGTGGTTGAGTTTCAAGCAAGATAGACTATCAAGTGGTTGAGGCCTCGGGGAATTCCTCAACTGGTTTTCGACTTGACTAAGGAGAAGCGGCTTGGAGTGGAAAATCCCTAGTGCATCCATTACAAATCATATCATGTAGCTCAGTTAACATAATTTGTTGGCACCATACCTACACAAAGAGGTCGTATGAAGAGAGGGGCAACATACTACGAGGAGCAAGCACATAGAGAGAACACTCACTTACAAAGGCTTTGTAACAAGTTACGGGAAGCATATTTTTATTAGTGTAGAGGAGGAGTTGGTTGAAACTGAAGGGGAAGCTTATGCCCATAGAACCTCCTTATCAGATTTGACAAGTTAGCTCCTTGACACAAGATATATGCAAGGAGGAGCTAATCAGTTTATGTGGACAGTAGATTTATATTAGCAGATGAAGTTCATGTTGGGACACACTCTATTGGATAGCCAAGAGTCTAGGATAAAGCTGCTACAAACCCCAGACCACATGCATGGACACCTAAAGTATTATGACAACGAGCTATACGGGATCAATCGCAAATTCGCTAAGATCAAACACCATCTGGGCATCCCCTCAACGAGCTATACGGGGTCAATCACAAATTCGCTAAGATCAAACATCATCTGGGCATCCCCTCAACAAGCTATACGGGATCAATCGCAAATCCGCTAAGATCAAACACCATCTGGGCATCCCCTCGATGACATCTAGACCCCCGACTAATCCAATGGCTCTTATTCGGGTGGCAGGCTCTAATTCTAATCCCCCCACTTAATGTTTAATGTATGGACTTTTGTTGTTAGTTTTGAGCAAGGTCGCATGGGCCATCATCCACATTTAGACTTAATAGTTGTTAGTTTTATTTGTATCAAATTGTCCCCCCAAGCCCTACGCAAGGTCCATTTTTTATGGTTTGGTCTCCCATCTAAGAGACGAGCAAAAACTTATGATACTTTCTTATGTAATCTCCAATTTCTAAAGCTAATAGAATTTACCTTAAATATATATATGTGTGTGTGTTTTCTAAAATATGGTTAGTACTGATATGAATCATAATTGTTTTAATTTTCATAGTAAGTATATATATATATATATATGCATTTATGTAAGTATGTATATATATGGAAATAGTTCCAAGATATGATTATTACTAATATGAATCATCATTGTTTTAATTTTCATAAAAGTATATGTATGTATGTATGTGGAAATAGTTCTAAAATATGTTTATTACTAATATGAATCATAATTGTTTTAATTTTCATAGTAAGTATATATATGTATGTGGAAATATTTTTACTTCTACCTATATCTTTATATGAATTATTATTATTTAAAATTCTTTTAATGTGGTAGTATATTACTAAATTTTTGTTCAAAATTTCTTTATAATTTTATTAATAAAATAGCTCTCATGGTTAGCTCAATTGGTCGAGTCTGAGTTGTTAAAACACCTTTGTTATTGAGAGGTCAGATGTTCAATTCTCTCAACATCCTTGCGCTCAAGTTCTGTGGTTGAGTTGGTAGGAGGTTATCCCTTCAGGTGGATCTAGTTGGAACAAATATTTCGTGAACGTAGCGATCACTAATCTCTGGGGTTCGTAAATCGCACAAAATAAAAACACACACACACATATTTACATATATAGAAAGGAAAGACTATGGTGTTTTATATTATAAGAGATTACATCAATTTATTCATCTACATCTTCTATTATCCAGGATTTCCAAAGAAATCTTCTTATTTTTCCCTCCCCTATAGCACATTATTCTATATAAACTATTATATGTATATACTCGCCAAAAAAATCCTAAAAATTCTATGTATCAGCAATACATAAATTAATCTTCGAATTTAGGCTTACGTGATCCATATTATGAATGTTGGGACATCTTTCGGTACTAATCACACCCAGAGCTTTTTGTTGACGTGTTTTGAACCATCTAGTGTGGTTCATCATCAAGACAAACCTATTTTTGGTTTTATTTTGTTGTGACTTCTGGTTTTTCTAGGTGAGACATTTTTCCTTTTCTTCCCGATTTGTATCCATCTAGTGTTTTCCATCAATTTTGGTTGAACATTCTGATTCTGGTTCTTGAGAACTTCTTTGTTTGCTCAAGAGATTGCCTCTCCAACTTTTCGTGTGTTTTCTTCCTACAAGAGTCCATTTTCCACACATTTTAGCTTCTCTTCCTCTTTTCCTAAGACTGGAGGATCCTCTTGCATTTCTCCTTGTTTTGATTATGGCGCAACTTCTTTGTCAACACCAACTTTAAATATGTTTTTTGATTCTTTCCTCACCTGATTAATCCTGATTGTGTTTTCTTTTATAGTGCCTTCTTCATATTTAATGAAACTTTCAATTCTTGGTGCTCGTCCTCTTTATATATTGTATAGTGATCACCCTTCGCTCATTCCCACCAACTTGACCTCGGGTATTTTCTCTAGTCTTTATTATCATGTTGCTTGGGGCAGTTTTTAAATATGTGTCATGTTTCATAACATGCTCTCCACCCGAAAACAACATTTTCGTAATCTAACATTAGAGCCCAAACATAATTAGGGCCCTTCAAATTTATTTTAGCAAGAAAGCCCTTATTAAAGTCCATCTCGACACAAATGCAAGCATAAGTTGTTTTATAATAATACTCAGTATCTAGACAGTGGCAACAAAATTTTCCAATAGTGTTCCCAATATATGTTAGTATTTGAATGCTCCACAAACACAATGGGAGATTTGGGAGTCTTACCCAAACTGGATTTGTGGAGATTGTACTCATTACTAGATCGAAAGTGGGAGACCATGGTTGCTGAATAAACCAGCACTACCCCAAAACCACAGACTAGATTTGCAAATAACCTTCTTATCCTTGATGTTGTCAAAGACAATAACGAAAAACCTCGAGCCATGGGGTAAATATTCAAGTTATCTAATATATGGGGCTTCCAAGATTTAGATGTCCATTTATGCATATTTGTCAGTCGCGGCCAAAAACCATTAAACCTACAAACTAATCCTTGCTTTGAGAAAACTTTTCGGTGTTGCATGCTTCCTTGTCTAGATCCATGTCAAGAGAATGAATTTCTTGAATTGTCAAGAGGGCATAGCCTAACTTCAAAATGGAGCTATGAGAGGCAGAAGATGAACTAGCCATTCCAGTTCGCATGCCAACAGTAGGGACCATCTTCATCATAGAGACACGAAGATTCATCATTATTCCAAAAGCCGCAAAACCCTGCAATAAGCACTCAATCTGGACATGATCGGTCGACTAAGGCAAAACCCTAGCCACCGTGAGGGTTTTCCAAGCTCTCCATGCTCTCATAAAATTTTAAATATAAAATATATAATTTATTTTTTTTTTACAAGTTCGGCTGCTATATTAGATTCTGAAAAAAGTTACGGGAGTTCAGTCTCCTCAGATACATGATATGCCATTGGCTGTCCTGATCAAGAGGTTTACAAAACAGAGCTACCTCCTTGATCCTTGTTTTGCTATTTTTACTACTGCCTATTATTGTGCTACTATAGCTTCTTATAAATGTAAATAACAAAATGATACATTTACAAAACATTTAGTCTATCATAATGTGCTGGATTTGTCTCGCTGTAGATTCTTCCGGCTGGTTGTCTCTTGCTTCCTGCTTGACGCTAGATGAACTAGTTGCCACTACATTTCTCTTCTCTATCATAAACTGTAGAATGGAGATGGAATCTTCCGCGTGTGCACAATGGTTAGAGAGCTGTCGAAACTGCTCTTGAAGGGAAGATACTCTATTCATGAACAGTTGGATCTCTGCCTTGTATTTGTCATTCATGAGGCGGTTTTGATCTTCGATTCTTCGGTTCTGTTCTTCAAGGCGGCGACTCTGTTCTTCCAATCTCGATTCCAGGAGCCTATGCTTCTCGTCCAGGACAGTCTGTTGCGTTCTGATCTCCTCCAATTCGGCCTGCAAGTCTGCACAGTGGAGACAATCCTCGTTGCGTGCCATTTTTGGTATGAGGGTGCGGTAGGTAAGAGGTTTGTGAACGTTATGAGGCGGGAGGGCAGGTTCAAAAAGCTTATTATAGTAGGCGGGAGCGTTAAGAGAGAAATCAACGCGATTTTTGGTCCACTTTGTTTTTTCAGTGAGGGAAGAACTCAATATGGTTAGATGACAGAGTATTTGAACAATGAAAGTTATACAGCTTGGAGGAGCTCGCTGCGGTGAAGAGAGGGACAGGAAGGCTTGGAGGTGAGCAGCTATAAGGTTCCAGGCAGCGACAGACCTGAGTGAAACAATACACCTGGTTAACAGAACATGAACAATATTGAGAGAGAACAATACCAGAACAGGAGTGAGCCGAGCAAGTGAAGGTGCCTTCAGGTCGCTCCGAAAAAGCGCGCGCGCTCCCAGAAAACTCTTCCTCTCAGAGCCTTTGATGTCGAGCAAATGATGCAGAGTGCTAAGATGAGAGTGGAAGGGAGATTTTATAAGCTGTAACGGGCAAAGTTCGAAGGAGAGCTGTTTCACGGGAAGAGTGCGTATCTGGACTAAATCACTCATCCCTGTTCCGTATCTGCTTGCGCCGGCGGTGAGATGATTGTTGTTGCTTGGTATAGAGTGTTTCTGCATTTCAACACTGAGTTTGCAGGAAGGCATCCTGTTCATCGAGTGCTTTTTACCTTCGCACACTTGTTTGACTGAGCTGTGCAAGGCGCTGTACATATGGTCTTTGTTCATGGGATGGGATGGTGACAATCGACGGCGTTGTATCTTAGAGCACCCGTCGGCCTTTCACATGCATTATTTGCTCTAATATCTGCCTGCTTGTTTAAGGTCCGAAGAATATGGTAGAACTTAATATCTTCAAAGTTTCGAAGGAGGACCTTGTTGCGATTTATGATCTGTTGAAGATTGCAATTAGGTGAACTCTGATTTTGGACCATTAGGCGGGTGATTATTGCAGAGTCCCCAAATATCATGGCCCTTCTAATTCCCAGATTTTTTAGTTGAAGCAGTCCTTGGTATAAGGCCAATGCCTCGGCATTATTATTTGTTCTTTTCCCTAGACTCCATTCATAACTACAGATGATGTCCCCTGTTTCATCCACAATTAATCCTCCCGCTCTAGCTTGGCCTGGGTTCGATTTTGAACCTCCATCAAAATAGAGTGATTTACAATTACTGCTCTGAGTCCAATTCTTAAAGTCCTGTTCTGAGAGTCTGATTTCCCAAGCTCTGGTTTGAGTTTCTTGTAGTCTGCCTTTCACTGGGTTCCCCTGATTTTGGCCTTGCCTTTCCGAAATGTAGCTGATGACGGTTCTTTCCTCCATTGTATAATCTTTTGCTTGGATTTTCCCTGTGGATTTGACTGCTATTGCCTCCTGAGCCAGGATGTGTGCTTTGCTACATGTAATTCGAGCATTGGGCTCTTTATCTTGGAAGATTTTTTTTGTTTTTGGACAGCCATATTCTCCATAGCAGTGTATGTGGAATGGAGTCCCAAACTCTTTTCACAAGTCTGCTCCGCTTTTCTCTCCAAGGGCAGCTTTTCTTCCACGCATAAATTGCCTCAGCGGTGCTTTGCTGAGGTTGCCAAGCTATATTGCCCAAGGAAGACATTTGTGTCCAACATCTTCTGGCAAAGGGACAGTCTATGAATAGGTGGAACATTGTTTCCTCAATTGTACAACAGTTAGGACATCTAGATGGGCCATTGATCGCTCTCTTGCTTAGATTCTCTACGGTAAGAACTTTGCCTTTTAATAGCAGCCATGTGAAAAATTTTATTTTTGGTATAACATCTGACTTCCAAATTATTTTCCAATGGTTCCACAAGGGCATCTGAAAGGTGTTGTTGCAAATATGATGGTGGCCTGACTTTATGGTGTAGATTGATCCTGAGGGATCCCAGCGGAGGCCATCGATTTCATCTTTTTTGACTGGTGCTCTATTGTGGAGATGTGCTTTGAAAGCGTTGAAGCTGGCTTCCAGGGATCCCGGGATATCCGGGAAGGCCCAACCCGTCCAGGCATGAGAGTCTGGATCCCAATTCGAGATTTGCCCAAGCCTATGGATGCCTTTGCTGTTAAGTAGGAGAATGATGGGGATAGCTTCTTCAATGGTGTTCAAATGCTGAAGCCCCATAATCTTATCTGTGGCAAAATTGATGTTGTCCCCTCCCCCAGGGATTTTCGATGTGTTTTGCTTGAGGATTTGAACAACTTTCTTACATAGATGCCAAATTTTGGAGGAGTCCCTGTTGGGGATGATGTCGTCAAGAAGCCTTTGTCTGGGGTTGTTGAGATATTTGGTTTCCATGACTTGTTTCCACCATGCTGTGAGTCCAGTGATTAGCCTCCAAGCCATTTTAATCCCAAAAGCAAGATTGAGAATTTTTTGGACTCTTATTCCAAGTCCCCCTCTATCCTGAGATTGAATTATATTTTTCCAGTTAACCAAGTTGAATCTGCTCTTTTCTTTTTTTCCCCCCTTGCCACAGGAAGTGTCGGAGGGCGACTTCCAATTTATGATGAAAGGTAGCAGGAGCTTGATAGAGAGTAAATCGATAGAGAGGAAGGAAAGTTATACCTGATTTGAGAAGAATAAGCCTGCCCGCCGGGTTGAGCCAATGTGTTCCCCATTGCTGGACTTTCCTTTTGACTTTGTCTATAATTTCATTCCATGTCTCTGCTTTTAAAGGCCCCAGGCTCACAGGCATCCCTAAGTAGGAGAAATGCTCCCATTTCATTTTGTATGTGACTCCAAAAATATTGGCGATACTGTGGGCCGTTTGATTGGTGATGTTCCAACCATATACACAGCTTTTGTGGAAATTAACAGCTCCCCTTAAGTAGTCCATGTATTGGTCAAGGAGAGTCTTGAAACGCCTTGCTATGGTGGTCGAGGCTCCCCCAATCAAAAGAGTATCGTCAGCAAATTGAGAATGGTTGATGTTTTTTACTCCATTCCCATATTTAATTCCAGTTATGAGGCCAACTCTTCTGTTATGGTCCAGGGCTTTGCTGAAAGACTCCGCCATAAGATTGAAAAGGTAAGGGGATAGAGGACAGCCTTGTCTTAGTCCTCTAGAAGACTGAAAAGCTTCACAAGGGCGACCATTAATCAAAGGGGATATCCAAGGACCAGATATACAAGCAGCTATGGTGTTGATGAATGAGGAATCAAAGCCCATTTTTTTTAGAACAACAAACAAAAAGGAGTGCCTTACCCGGTCAAAGGCATTAGCCAAATCAAGTTTGAGCACAAATCCTTTTTCTTGTCTTGATAGACTTGAATGAATGGTTTCTTGGACCAAGATTATGGAGTCATGAATTTGTCTATTGGACAAAAAATCCGCCTTGATTTTCAGATATCAAGGATGGGAGGAGTGGCTTAAGTCTTGTAGCTATGATTTTCGTGAATATCTTGTAAGAAGAGCTACATAAGGATATTGGCCGAAATCTAGAGAATGAGGTGGGTCTATTTTCTTTGGGGATGAGAGCGAGGAAGGTAGAGTTGGTAAAGCCTCCCATTTTTCCTTTCCTTTGTACCCCTCTTAGCATTTTTGCAAGATCCTTTTTAATCAGCTGCCAATATTCCCTATAGAAACTGATAGGAAATCCGTCTAGCCCAGGTGATTTATCTAGCTGCAATGTCCAGATTGCTTTTCTAATCTCTTCCTCTTCGATTTCACGATTTAATGCATCGTTTAATTCCTGAGTTATGCCTTTAGGGAGATATTGAAGCAGCTCTGAGTAATCTTCCTCTTCTTGGCTTTCAGTTAGAAGGTTCCTGAAATGGGAGGAGGCAACTTTTTGATATCTTCTTGGTTATTATGTTTGTTGCCTTCACTGTCAATAATGGCGCTGACGCTGTTCCTTGTTCTTCTGGCAGTAGCTTGTTTGTGGAAATATGCAGTATTTTTGTCCCCTTCTTTCAGCCATAATTGCCGAGATTTGATCCTCCATTTAATCTCTTTTTCTCTGCTAATATGCATAAGCTGTCCCTGAAGATCCCATTCCTGAGTTTTGAATTGATGGGAGAGCCCTTGGTCTTCTATTTGAGTCTGCACTTCTTCCAGAGCTTGCTTTATTTTATTTTATTTTTGTTTCTTCTGGCTCCTGATAACTATTTTTGGCCCAGTCCTTGAGCGCTCTTCTAATGTTCCTGATTTTTGTTTCCCAAATGTAGCTGGGTGACCCCTCTACGTGTTGTTTCCAGACCGTTTCTATAATTGCTCCAACTGAAGAATTGTGGCTCCATAACGAGCTGAACTTGAAGGGAATCGGGCCCAGATGGTGATGAGGTTCCATCGTGAGAAGGATGGGATAGTGATCAGAGGCGGAGGAGCTGAGAATGTTAGTGTAACCAACAACAAAGGTGGATAGGAGAGAAATATTTACCAAAAATCTATCCATGCGCTCCATAATGTTGCCCGCTCCCAATCTTCGATTGCTCCATGTATATTTTCGATTTTTGGGTATGATGTCCACCATTTCGTTCTCCTGCATTATTTCCTCCAGCTGGCTTCTGAAGGGATCATGCATGAAGTTGCCGCCTCTTTTTTTCGTTCACATGGAGAATTAGATTGAAGTCTCCAGCTATTATGATGTTGGAAGTATGTTCACTGTCAATGCTTTCCTTTAATTCTTTCCAGCACAACTCCTTTTCCCTGTCTTGGTTGGGCACATAAACATTATATATGGTGAGACTTCGGTTCTCCTTCTTGTTGTCCAATTTGGTCCTAATCCAATTTTGATTGATTGTGGCTGAATCACAGTTCCATTGCTGACTGTTCCAAATAGTTACTATTCCTCCTGATGCTCCTCTGGAGCTACTGACGGCACCTAAATATTGCCTTTGAGCATCAATGGTTTTTTACATTTCTTGCTGATTTTGTTTGGTCTCTTGGACCAGTAGAATTTCAGGTCTTTCATTGTAGAGAAGATCTCTCAGGGCTGTTATTTTGGAGGGGTGCCCCAGACCCCTGCTGTTCCATGAGAGGAATTTCATCATGAGGCATTCGGGCGGGGAGGTGCTCGCCTCTCAGGATCTTTCCCTGCTGTTTCTTTTTCCTGATGTCCGGTTATGAAGGATTCCATTGGAGTTTGGAAACCCAGTGCTATTTCCTTCTGAGTACTTTCTTCTCGGTGTTGCTTGGCAGATTTCCTTCCTGGGCCAGGCTTTTTATGGAAATCACTTGAGGTTCCCATTTCTTTAGAGGAACTTCTGGTGGATCTGGAAGGAGGGGCGTCTATAAAGGGTTGAGAGGAGGTCAAAGGGATCAGAGGAGGGTCTGGAAGATCCGATGAAGGCGGATCAGGCAAAGGATCCTCTAATGCAAGAACCAGAAAGGGGTTGGAGGATGAGGGGATTGGCGGATCTTGGGATAGGCCTGAAGGGATAGTGGATGGGGAAGGAGGGCCTTGGGAGGATGATCCAAGAATGTCAGGAGTTGAGTCAGGTTTAGAAGGACGAATTGTTTTCTTTTTTTTAACAGTCTCCCAATGGCCACCTTGATCCTCAGTTTCAAGATTAGTTACCTTAGTGCACCTATTGGCAAAATGCCCATATTCATGACATACCTTACATTTGAAGGGGATCTGCACGTAATCCAGCTGTTGAATGTGACTCCAATCGTCCACCTTGAGCTTGATGGCTTCCGGCAATCCTTTTCCTAGATCCACTTCCACGCAGATCCTTGCACAGGCCTGCATGTTATCCTTAGGTTCACTTCTGTCGATGTATTTCCCTACCGCATTCCCTATTGCTTTGACCGAATCATCTCCCCAGCAATGCAGAGGCAGGTGAGGGAGGCGGACCCAAACTGGGACCGCATTGGGAATGTCCAGCTCCGGGTCAAAATCAGGAGTCCACTTGTTGAGATAAAGGCCTCAGGAGTCCATGAAGTAGGGGCCATTTCTGAAGATGAGGTCCTTATCTGCTTTGGATTCGAAGTGGAAGGTGTAGTAGCCTTTGCCACAGAATCGAATTGATATTTCCCCGGGGATTTTATCTGACCAGTTCCGCTCCACCCATCTTTGTACTGTTCTTGGCGAGGGCCATAAACCCGTGAATTGTCCTATGAGTCCTTTTTCGGCTAGAGATAAGGCTGCCATGCGAGGAAGGGTTGGTGGCAGCTGAACTTCCTGAAGTATGTCCAGTTTCTTGACAAATTTCGATGTTGCAGGCTTGGGACGAGGAGGGGGAAGGGATTTAACCAGATCTGAGAAGGCTTTCTCAGAATCCCCCTGGAAAAGTCTGGGTGGGCCATGGCAGCGGCCAAGGCCCAGATCGATCAGGCCTCAAGGCCCCGAGGCCGAGGGACGCCGGCAGCTGCAGCTTCAATCCTCACGCAACACCTAGGTCGCGCAACACGACACGCTCTTTTTTCAATTCGATAACGTTATAAAATATATAAATTTATTAAATAAAACAAAAATTACAATAATTTTTTAATTATTGTTACTATTTTTATTTTATATTCATTTTTTAATATCGCATTATAGTTTATTAATTATTATCATTATTAACTTTTTATTACAACATTTCTGCATGTGTAGAGCAACTCTCAACCTAATAAAATTATATCCAAAATTATAGTAGCACCCATACTTAATGTAATTTTAGTCAAATTTATTTTAACATTTTATTAATTTATACCCTTTTTTTAATCTTTTATTTTTAATCATATAAAAAAAACTATATATTTTTAAATTATTCATTTTAAAAAATTATAAAAAATTATAATTATATTTATGTTAAATTTTTTGTTAACATTGTAAACTTAGCTTGACTAGTATTGCACAAATTTTGTGTTTCTAATAAGTTCAAGTCTTCAAAGACACAAAACAAATTAACTCTTTAATATTTATAAAATTATTTATTTCATATAAAATAATAACAAACCAAATGATATATGAAAATTCCATAAATTAAAATTACTTATTTTATTATATTTATATATATATATACATACATTCCCAAAGTTATATCCAATAATATTCATTACAACTATGCTATATTTTAATTTTAATAAACTTATTTTAATGTTAATACATTTATATATGATCTTTATCCTTATTGTATAGATAGATATAAAAAAGATATTTTTATAAATATCCTAAAAGATACTAAAACCATGTATATCTAGAATCTTTTAATGTTGATTTTCAATATGGTACAAGAAACATAAATATAAAAAACAAAGTTATATCCAATATTTACGATATCATCCGGCTCTATTCTAGTCCTAGTGAATTTAATTTTAATAAATCTATACATTACTTTTATCGTTATGAGTGTAGTTGGAAAAAATATATATAGATATAATTTTGTTATCTTCTCAAACATTGAATTTTTTTGGTCAACATTAGTTCTCATTATGGTAGGTACTACATAGAAATATCTACTATGAAATGGAAATATAAACTAACAAAATTATATCTAACATTCATGATATTATTCAATACTATCTTTTATTTTAGTTCAATGAATTTATCTTAAAGAGGAATATACACATCAAGTTTTTTATGTCACTCGCAAAAATTGAATTTGGATAAGGATCTTAATCTTTATCATATTGAATTTGGATAAGGATCTTAATTTTTATCATATTGATTTAAAAATCCAAAGATTTGAATGGTTTGGTATATATAGTAATTTGAAATTGCTAATTAATTTTTTTGAAGTGTTTGAAAAGAATGATTGTTTTCTCCCCAGCCAAGTTCAATTTTCAATCATAATAGTTGTGAGTCTTGTTATTGAAGGGCCTTATTTTACATCTTACTCTTAATCTCCTATGTTGTTTCGTTGACTTCAGGAAACTTTTGTCACCTTCCCTAGGACAAAATTTTATAAGAGGATGGAAGAGATAAAGGCTTCTTTTGAGTTGAGGGCTATTTGTGACAAGGTTGTATGAACATGTTAATGCCAAGTTTATGACCATTGAAGACTAGTAAATAGTTGTAATATTCAAATCAAGCAAGGGTGTTTTGTGTCCCCTTCTTTTTTTTGGCATATACATTGATAATTTAGAAGAGTGCTTGGAGGAAGCAGGTTGTGTTGGCATAACTCTCATTGGTGTAGTAATCACCCTTCTTCTTTATGTCGATAATATTCTTCTTTTGATAAGGAGTCCTTGTGATCTTGACAAGCAACTAAGAATCCTCTAATATTTTTGTTTTGTGTCGCTATTAACACAAACAAATTGAAAGTCATGTAATTAAATCCAAAAAAATAAAGTGTGTAACATTTATATACAATAACAACAATTTGGAGGAAGTGTCTTCCTACAAATATTTCTACTTATATGTTTATGAATATGAATTATTTTAATTAAAAAAAATTAAATGTAGTATGTATATGAACAATTTTTTGTTAAAAAATTGTTCATAATTTTATCAATAAAATAGCTCAAGGATTAACTCAATTGGTTGGGTCCTTGTCTTATTAATAAAAACAAAATTACAGTATATTTTATTATTTTTATTTTTATTGACATTTTATTACAACATTTCTTCCATATTGAAATGTAGAATGTCTCTTAACACCAGCCTAGATCTATCTTAACTCCAATCTACCAAGCTCCAAGAGAGATCAAATTTATTTTAACTTTTATAGAGGTTTGCATCTCAGATTTGATCCCTCTCAGTCTTGGAGTTAAGATGGGTCTAGATTGGTTTAATTCCCCCCTTTAAATAGGCTATAATCCACATAATACCTTGGGTCAATGTCATGGGTTCTCATGTCGTAGGTCAATACTATGGATGAATACAATGAAGATATTTTTATTTTAACATTTTTTTATTACTTTTATTTTATTTTGACTAAGTAAAATTGTTTTCACAATATTATTTTAATTATAATTTTTGTTTTTATGTAATTTGACAAAGTTAAAATAATTATATGACAGGACACTATTGGAGAGTGTCTGGCAATAATAAAATTATATCCAAAAGTTATAATATCATCCAAATTTCTATTCTAATTTTTATTAACTTATTTTATTTATTTTTAGTAAATTTAGTCTTTTTTATTATTATTAATTTATCCATTTTTAATCCCACCACATATATTATCATTTTAAAAAATATTAAAAATATAATTATATTGAATTTTTTGCGTTAACATTGTAAGTTTAAGGAACTTAGCTGGAGCGGTGTTTTGTGTCTGGGTTCAAATCTCCATAAACACGTGGAACTTAGCTAGAGCGATGTTTTGTGTCTGGGTTCAAATCTCCATAAACACAACCCATAAACACGTAATAAACTGTGGCTTTGACATTTATGAAATTATTGTTCCACTTAGGAAAATAATAATAGTAATATGTACAAAATTATAGATTCCACTATATAAAATATAGTGAACCTTATTAAAAAAATGAAAAAAAAAAAACAAATGTTCATTATATCACTCATAACTATACTATATTTTAGTTTTAATAAATTTAATTTACCTTTAATACTTTTATTACTTTTATCTAAATTATATTGATAAAAATACTAAAACCAATATATAAAAAAATGGTTGATTTTCAATATGGTACAAGAAATAAAATATAAACAAACAAAGTTATATCCAATATTTATGATATCATCCAACTCTATGAATTTAATTTTAATAAATCCATACATTACTTTTATTTTTATAAATGTAGTTGGATAAAGAATATATATATAATTTTGTTATCATGTTAAATATTGAAATTTTTTTGTCAACATTAATTCTTATGTGATATCATTACATGTATCTATCCAGAAATGTAAATATAAATCAACAAAATTAGATTTAATATTCGTGATGTTATCTAATTCTACTTTCTATTTTAGTTTCAGTGAATTTATATAGAACAAACCGAATTGAATTTAGAAATTTCAATATTATTAGATAATAATTAAAAGTTTATCGCATCAATTTAGAAGTTGGGTTAATGTTTTATTTTTATTTTAAATAATACAAGTTTTGAATGGTTTGGTATATATAGTAATTTAAAGTTGCTAATTGATTTATTTTGGAAGGTTGAAAAGAATGATTATTTCCTCCCACCCAAGTTCAATTTTTAAGTGGTTCTCGTTGTTGAGTGGCTTTATTTTTCATCTTACTCTTAATCTCCTATGTTGTTTCGTTGATTTCATAAAACTTTTGTCACCTTTTCTAGGACAAACTTGTAGAAGAGAATGGAAGAGATAAAGGCTCATTTTGAGTTGAGGGTTATTTGTGGCAAGATTCTATGAGCATGTTAATGCCAAATTTAGGACCATAGTCGAAAAAAAATAACTGCAATATTGAAGTCAAGTAAGGGCGTTCCTTGTCCCCTACCCTTTTTAGCATATACATTGATAATTTAGAAGTGCATTTGGAGAAAGCAGGTTGTGTCGCCTCAACTCTCACTAGTGGAGTCATCACCCTTCTTCTTTATGTCGATAATATTATTCTTTTGATAAGGAGTCCTTATGATCATAGCAAGCAACTAAGAATCCTCTAATATTTTTATTCTAAGATGGGTGTCATTGTTAACATGGACAAAATGAAAGTCATGTAATTAAATCCAAAAAGATCATGTATGGTACATTTATATACAATAGCAAAAACTCGGAGGAAGTGCCTTCCTACAAATATCTCAAAATTAAAGTACATCACAAGCTCGATTGGAATTATAGAATTGACAAAAGGATTAATGGAAGGTGAAAAGATTATTATGGGCTTGGAAACAATTGTATATAATTAAAATCTTTGGATATGGGATTAAAAAAAAAAACATTTTTGAGATTCTTATTACTCATGTTATTTTATATGGATGTGAGGTTTGAGGATGTAATATATCCAAAAATTCCTAGTGAAAGATAAAATAAATCCAAAAACAATTATAACCTATAATCTCAAAATTAAAGGAAATACACCACGTCCTATCATCCTCATTAAAGCGGGCATTTCCCCCATTGGGAGCATGGTTATGGCCATATAATAAGAGATTAATCAACAAGGAAGACAACAGGCTTCCTAAAATTGCTTCAAATTCTAGTCAAAACCACCTTTGACTCAAGCAGGGATGGCACAAGGATGCTTGGTCTTAGCTAGACCATGAGGGGATAAAGGAATTATGATTATGTAGAACAAATGTATTATTATAAATGTTATTAATACAAGTGTAAGGAGAAATTAGGGCATGATAAGGAGTTAGAAGGAAAAAGGAAATTAAGAAATAACAAGGAGGTGATTAACCCAAACCTCAAAAATCAAAAGTATCTCTTTGTACTAACTAGTGTAAAGAATAAATTAAACATTGCTAAAACAAGAACACTCATGAGCTCCATAATGAAACTGGATGTTGGTAAGATCCCAAAACCTTGGAATGAAAATTTTTGTCACATTTGTGATACTAAAAGGCTTGAAGATGAAAACCATTTTTGCTTAAATTATCCACCATATACTTAGACTGGATCTAAATTTCAAAATATTTGTCACATTACTAGCCTTCTTAACCTTTTAGCTTAGCAAAACTATGTTGATCTCATAACACTTCTCTAAGTGCTTTTTTAGCATAGTAATCAAATTTTAAAGGATTTCCAGTAATATCTTACGTCCTTAAGGTCTGATAGACCATTTTTTATTTTAGTGGACGTTAATCATCATCATCATAACAATCCCGATTTCAAAAATATACAAATAATTACATCAATTATGCGATTTATAATCGACACATAATTAATCAACTATTTAACATAGAATTTCAAAAATATGAGCAAAGGCAACTTACCTTTTTTTTTCCAAAGAAAAAATCGAACTTCTTATTAAGGAAATACAAAGTTACAAAGCATATGCATTTAAGCATTCAATAAACTGTATGACTTTTTGACAAAAGCATAGATTTGTTCTGAAATGGTAAGTTTGAGTGTCCTCTTACTCTACCATCTCATTTTGCAAAACAAAAGGACTAAAACCATTATCCCGGGCCTCCTCATTGAGGAAAATAACCCAAATAGGATAGTGGTCAGCGTTCAGTGTCTCAAAAAAACCAAAAAATCAACAGGAGTTGATGTCTGAAAAAAGGTTGTATACCATAAGGAAGCTCTGAACCAATTCTCGGGCCTCCTCATAGAGGAAAATAGCCCAAACAAGAATATGGTCAGCTTCCAGTTAAACAAGCATATATTCGCCCAAAACATTATATGTTTCCAAAGACCATTTTTAGCATAAAATTAAGTTTGAGTTGTTGAAAATAAAAACTAAAACATAATAACAGTAAGGAAAAACATCATAGGCCGAAATCGTGAGACTGCTGCCAAGATTCTCAAAATGGTGGCTGATCTGACACATGGATCTCATCAAGTTCAGTTCCCTCCATCCTCCAACAGTCCAGATTCTGTTGCAAACCCGCTTTAGAAAGATGATCTGTTGTATTATTGTGTTCCCTGTAAATATGACATATTGTGATATCATTAAAAAATTGTTTTAAATATTTAGCTTCTTCTAACAAAGGAGATAGAATATAATTCAAACATCTACTCTTGCCATTGAACCATTTGATAACATTCATCGAGTCCCTGAAGATATGAACCAAATGAATGCCCAAGTGGGTAAGCCAACAGAGTAGTAGTTTTAATGCAAGAAGTTATGTGTAATTGTTGGATCCATTCCCTAACCCTACAGAGGCTTTAAGACTTCTGTGATCATTTAGGTGTATCAACAAACTTGCCCCATATTTATTATTTTAGGTTGAGGCCCCATCAAAATACGCCCAAGGAGTTCCTTCTCTAATATGTTCCTCTCTTATTCTCCTTGGGTTTATATCCTGGATTGGCTTAGGGATACTTGCATAAATAGCAATGCATTCTACAGCAATGTGGCTTGCCAAGGGAGTCTGGTCTTTGAAAATATTGTTGTTACGAGCCATCCAGATACCCCAGGCTATGCTTAGAGGGAGATTTCACAAATTTCCTTCTGGAGAGTCCTTCCACCATTGGTTCCATACTTCTGATAGAATTTCCCCTTCCCAGGTCATCCTGTTCTGTATCAACCTCCCTGATTCCATCGAAACCTCCTTTGTGAATGGGCATTTTAGGAAGAGATGGTGAATCGATTCTATATCATTTTTACATAAAACAGACATGCCCAAGCCCAACTTGTATCTCCTCTGTAAAATGTCCCAGGTTGGCACTTTATTTCTTGGTATGCACCAGAAGAACATTCTTGCTTTTGCTGGACATTTCAGCTTCCAAATGTGATTCACCCACCATTCCGGGTTCCCCCGTCCCTTTCTTGACATGAGGAATTTGTAGCCATATTTTAGAGAATAGGTACCTAAGGGGGCATGTGCCTAGACTAGTTGATCTGGCCTATCTCTAAGCCTGACGTTTGACCTGGTCAGTTCCTTGGTGAAGTTTTGCCACTCCTCCCTCCATTGCTGGTCGAGATTTAGATTTGTCCCAAATAGCCATGCTTGGCCCCATATCGTGGAATGTCCATTTTTTTTTTTGATTTAGCTTATAGGATGGATGCCTCTTGAATCTAGCTTATTTATATGGCCCAGAGATAGTGAGTATCCTTCGTTGAATCCCACCTAGGGATCCTTCCCTATCCTGACTTGTTCTCCATTTCCAATTTGCCAGGAGAGGCCTTGTTCTATGATAATAAAGGCATCTACAGTAGCTTTCCACACCATTGATGCATTCCCATTCTTCTTATTTTGCCTCCTGATCAATTCATCCAAAGGAATGGGATTGATGTACTTTCGTTCAACCACTATGGTCCTTAGGTTTTCGATATTTATTAGTCTCCATCCCAGTTTTGCAGCTAGAAATGATCCAAAAGCTGATAGGTCTTTTATTCCCCATCCTCCCCATTCCTTAGGTATTTCCACCTTATCATGCCACCCAAGGCAGCATCAAATCCTCCATCGAGACAACCCATAGGAATCTGCTGCATACTCGTCTAATCCTTTCCATAATTCCTTTCGGAACCCATGTAAGCGCTGCCTAGTAAACTGGGATGGCCATTAGTACTGATTTTATGAGTACCAGCTTTCCTGCTTTAGGCAACCATTTGAAACTCAATGATTAATCTTGGATTCTGTTTTTGCCATTAGCCAAAACCAGTCCTGTTTCCTATATGAGTGTGGCTTTAAGAAGAATCCTAAGTATTTGAAGCTATCCTCCATCTTTCGATATTCGAAAGGTAGATCTTCTATTATATTCCTGGATTCCACTCTATTCAACCCTTATAGAGTTTAAATGAGGATTTTTTCTTATTGATAAGCATGCCCGTTGCCTTGAGGAAGAGTTCCAATAATTTTTTTATGTTCTTTGTTTCATTCCTTATCCCACTGCTGAAAAGAAGAATGTCATCCACAAATAGTAAGTGAGTTATATAAAGATTGATTGCCACTTCTATTCCCTAAATATATCCTTTTCTTCTTACTTCCAGTAACAACTGACTTAGACCTTCTGCTGCTAGTAGAAAGAGGAGGGAGGATAAAGGGCAGCCTTGTCTCATCCCTCTTTGACTTTGGAAAAAAGAGGATGTCGGCCCGTTGATTAAAACAACAAAGCTAACATTGTTCAAGCACCCCATGACCTAGTTTATGAAGCCCACTTGAAACCCTAGAAGAGTTAGGAGCATTTGGAGGTACATCCAACTGATTCTATCATACACTTTTGAGAGGTCAATTTTCATGACTGCACCTTTGCTTCTTTTTTTTATGCTATGAATGGTTTCCTGAGCCACGCCTATCGCTTCATGAATCTGTCTTCCATCCATGAATCCAAATTGTTCTTTTGAAATATGCCTTGAGAGAATCAACTTCAATCTAACAACTATCACTTTTGTTATTATTTTGTAGATGTAGTTGCACAGAGATATCGGTCTAAAATCCTCAAAAGAAGAGGGGTCCTCCTTCTTGGGGATGAGGGCTATAAAGGTGGCATTAAAGGGTTCAAAATCGCCCCTTTCCTCCTGGATTCTTCAACCACTTCAGTTAATTCACTACCTATAGTCCTAAAGAAGTGTTGGAACAACTCCACTGTCCAACTGTCTGGACCTGGGCTCTTGTCCTTTGGCATTTATTTTATGATTCCTTTGACCTCCCCTCTTGAGACTTCCCCCATGAGCTCTTCAGAGTCCTTCTCATCCACATATCGAGGGAAAATCTAAGCTATCTAGATCACCTCAACTAATGACACTTCCAAAGATGCTTTAAAAAGGTTTTTGAAGTGGCTTCTTCCCATTGAAGACAATTCCTCAAAAGAGTTGGCCTGTCTTCCATCCTCTGTTTTGAGGGACCAAATGGTATTTGAGTTTTTCCTTACTTTATCATAATTTTGGAAGAATTTTGTGTTTTCATCCCCAGCCCTTAGCCAGATATCCCTACTTTTCAATCGCCACTGTTACTCTTACTAAGAGGATTTTCCTTCTTTGGGTTTCCAGCATCTTGATCTGATCTCTTTTTTCTATTGTCCCATATCCATAAGCTTCTAGACATTCGTGCTCATCAAGTTCCATCCCAATATGTTTTAAGTTTTCTTCTTCTTTTAATTTATTGTCTCTAGCCCATTCAATCGTAGCCTTCTTAAGACATTTTAAGTTTTCCATAAAAAAGAATGTGTGTTCTCCATTCTCACTTGCATCCACAAGTCTCCAGGTTTTTTTAAAGAGGGTGTTATAAGAATCCTCTAATAGCCAAGATGGATTGAATCTGAAAGGTGTTGTTAGCTTCATGTGTGGCCCTTTCAATTCGAGCAAAATAGGTAAGTGATCAAAATCACCTCCCTCTCCTACCCACTGTTGAAATGTTGGAATCTTTGCCGCTACCTCCTCTCTCAGAAGAAACCTATCCAGTCTCTTGGCTACTAAGTCTTCCCCTGTTCTCCTATTCCTCCAGGTTGCTCTAGGTTTCAACATATTAATATCTAAAAGATTTTTCTCTCAAATGATATTAGAGAAGAAATCAAAGAGCGGGTTTGCATGGAAAGAAGGGCCCCAGGTTTAAGAAATTCCTAGAGAAAAATTCAGGTCACCCCCAATCACCAGATTTAGGTTATCCATAAGGGACTTGGAACAAAGGTTTTTCCAAAAATGGAATCTATCTTGGCACGATGCACAGATATTGAGAACCAGTAGGTTTTTGCAAAGCTCTAAGGAATATACTTCTATTCCAATCACTTGGTCCAACCCCAAGCATTTAGAACTTTTAATCTCCCTTCCTTTACACACAAAGCCAGCCCCCCTGATCGGCTTTTGGCATCCAAAGCCTGGATGTGCCATGCAGGCATTAATTTTGACAGAGATTTTATTACCTCTATTCCAGCTCCCAAATTTTCTTGTAACAGCATAATGTCCGGATTGTAGTTGTGGATCACCTCCTTCAGAGCCAGTTTTTTAGGACCACTCGCTAAACCCCTACAGTTCAAGGACATCATAATCATTGGAAAATCATGGGGGTAGGGGGCGTTTGCGCTGCTCTAAGCACCCCAGAGATGGACACTTGCTTCCCATCCACAATGTCTAATTTAGCTCTCAATTGAGCCTTTAACAAATTTGATTTCCTCCCTCTAACCTTCTGGTGTCCTACTTGGATAGTCTGCATTCGAGACCTCCCACGGCCTCCCAAGGAGGGGGATTTTTCTCATGGGACTTGAGATTGTAATAAGGGTTTACTTCTTAGGTATCATCTTTGTTCTTGGCTTCCTCACCCTTCCCTGGCCTTCGATTTAGATGTAAATCAAAGGTTGATGTAATAATACTATCCAGTTGTTCATTAGCGAAATTTGAGAGGGGTATAACATAGTTCTTAGGCCTGGAGGGACCAAGCCCTGATGCAGAAAAATCAAAGAATGAACAAGAGAAATATGAGGAAGGATAAGATCCAAAATCGTACCCTCTATTGGATGATTAAGGCTCCTGACATCCACTGTTGTTGATGCTAGTTTAGTCTCCTTTTCCTGTTGAGGTTGCGGAACTATAGGATGGTCTTCTTCCTGCACTTCCATATTCTCCATATTATCCTCCCGTGGCTTGTTAACTTCCATTTGATCATCCCCCATTTTCAAATTCATATTTTCACCCTTGCTTTCCTCCTCTACTGCTTTCCCTCCCCCTTCCTCCCTTTGCCTCCTTCTTTGCCTAAAACCCAATGGACTTTCTTTTGCCAGATGTCCATATTTATGACATTGGTGACATCTAAAAGGCATATGTTCATAATCTAGTATTTGTGTATAAGTGAATTCCTTGTATTGCAAGTTTATTTCTTCTGCCAAACCTTCTCGGGTGTTTAAGCTTACTAGTATACAGGCCATCCCTTGTTCTCTCGTTTGCAGAAACAACATATCAGCTTCCATAAATTTGCCCAAGTGATTGCCAATAGCCCTAAACACTCTAGCAGGCCAACAATGCCTACCCCTACATGTGGGTTATGTCGAGTGATATCCCTACTTCCCCTATTTTGCGGGCTTCTACATGCGAGGGTGTTGTTCAGGCATGACCCTCTCCCATCTTTTTCCAACCTAAACCATCCGCTAGGCAGAAGCGCAGGCCTTCTTGACCTTTAAATATGTAGCTTATAACTATGTCCTCTAGTCCCCCTGAGTAAAATTGTTTTAGTGAAAGAGGAGGATCATTACTTACTTGTAAACCCTCAACTTTTGTTGCTCCATGCTCTGAAAATGACTGCCTGCCTTGCAGCTATTGTCCCTCCCATTTCTCCAGATACAACAACCCTAAGCTTTCCTCTAGGATTCATAGGGATTTGCTCTGATTCCAACTCGCTCCTGAGTCGCCTTTCTTCCTTCCTAGTTGTCTAGCTGGACGAATATACCTCTCTATATTTTGGTTCGTTACCTCCAGACCAAAAAAATGTCCCTAGGTTCGGGATTTAGATCAACAGCTTCGCTCTGTTTGACCATCTTCTGCCCTCCTGTTTTATGTTAACAGCTTAGCGATAGAAACAGAACTCTGTGCTATGACCACAAGCGTGTGCCAAGGAAAGGAAGCAACAACGCAATGAAGATTAAAACTGTAAAACGTTTTATCATTTTCCATTCTTTGCTTAAACCAAAGGCTTGATGACATGATTCCTAAGGAATTAGTGTTCCTGCATGTCTACTTCCATCTGTACTCCCATCCCTGACAACCACGAGCCTTCCTATGCTAGTTGTTTGTCACCCGTACCTCCTCCCTGTTGCTATCTTCGCCCTACAGGCCGCCCACCTGAAATCAGGATCCACTGGTTCAAAACCCTAGCTCCATCTGAATTCTGACTCCTCTTATGTTGTTATGCACTCAACAAGAGCTCATAGAGACAACTTACCTGTGGTGATGATATTTCTTACTTGTGATTCGAAGTTGAACGCTATTTGAATCTTGCTAACTGTAATAAAGTTTTGGGGATGGCTCTCCACCCAACTATAGGCTCAGTTGCGCAAAATCTTTCTACAACTAGAAAAATCTTTCTGAAAATGACTGCCTGCCTTGCAGCTGTTGTCCCTCCCATTTCTCTAGATACAACAACCCTAAGCTTTCCTCCAGGAATCAGAGGGATTTGCTCTGATTCCAACCCACTCCTGAGTCGCCTTTCTTCCTTCCTAGTTGTCCAACTGGACGAATATACCTCTCTATATTTTGGTTCGTTACCTCCAAACCGAAAAATGCCCCTAGGTTCAGGATTTAGATCAACAGCTTCGCTCTGTTTGACCATCTTCTGCCCTCCTGTTTTATGTTAACAGCTTAGCGATAGAAACAAAACTCTGTGCTATGACCACAAGCGTGTGCCAAGGAAAGGAAGCAACAACGCAGCGAAGATTAAAACTGTAATACATTTTATCGTTTTCCATTCTCTGCTTAAACCAAAGGCTTGATGGCATGATTCCTAAGGAATTAGTGTTCTTGCATGACTACTTCCATCTGTACTCCCATCCCTGACAACCACGAGCCTTCCTATGCTAGTTGTTTGTCACCCGTACCTCCTCCCTGTTGCTATCTTGGCCCTATAGGCCGCCCGCCTGAAATCAGGATCCACTGGTTTGAAACCCTAGCTCCATCTAGGTCTCCCATCCGAATTCTGACTCCTCTTATGTTGTTATGCACTCAACAAGAGCTCATAAAGACAACTTACCTGTGGTGATGATATTTCTTACTTGTGATTCGAAGTTGAACGCTATTTTAATCTTGCTAACTGCAATAAAGTTTTGGGGATGACTCTCCACCCAACTATAGGCTCAGTTGCACAAAATCTTTCTACAACTAGCGACCCCTGAGCCCTTAATCAACGTACTACTGCCAGGGAATCATTTGTATCATAACACTTTTCTCCAAAGAGAATGGATGATGGAATGATCTCTCATCTTCCTCATCGTCTATTAAATAAACCAAACATTGGAAATGGAACCGCATTCACACATTCCATATGTCAACATGCAACTTTTATTTTTTTTTATTTTAAGTTTTACTTAAGTTAAATTTTCTCTTAATGTATTTACTTCTTATTTTATTCATTTTTATTTTTTGATAATTTTACTTATTTTTGCTATTTTTATAGTTCTCTTAGTTAACTCTTTCTTATTTTATTTTACTTTTTGTTAACTTTACCTATTGTTACTATTTTATAGTTTAGTTTTATATATACTTATTTAGAACTCTAGTATTGTTATTTATTTGTTATTATTATATTTCTTCATTTTAATTATCTATTTACTATTATTATATTTTCTTAATTGTTATTATTATTTGCTTATATTTTAATATCTTATTATTATTATTATTATGGGACATTACAATCATCATCATAAAAAATAAAAAATAATACTTTCTCATCTTAATATTATATCAAGCCCCAAGGGATAGCTCAATTGGTCGAGTTCTCGTCGCTAAGTACCTTTCCAATTGGGAGGTCACGGGGTCAAATCTCCTCGATGCCCTTGGGGTTAGGCCCGATTAGATAAGTCGACGGGTAGATCCCTTCAGGTGGATTTGCCCGGATTATTACCCGTAGATGTAGCGACCACTCAATGACCCTGAACCACAATTGAAAAAAATAAAAATAAAATCTTAATATTATATCTTATAAATGCCCAAAGTTAACACTTATTTAATTAAATTGGTTCTTATTTCACACTTAATCAGCTAAAGTGATTATTGTTAAAAAATTATATTTTCACATGATATCCAATATTCAAAAGTGGATATATAATGATAAGATAAGATAAATATATTAATGTCCAACAAATGACCACAAAAGTAGGTCAATGGGACTACTGAGTACAATGATGTTGATGCGAGCTAGAGTATGAAAAGATCTCCTACAAAAAGAACATAAACAATAAAGTAGAAAGATAATGCCTATAAGTGAAAACATGGAAAAATCTCAACTCCATGTGTAGGTGGCCATATAAAGGATCCAAGAATTAAGTCATGATCCATGAGATCCATATCTCCTAACACTTAAGGTGAAATGAAGAAAACTCAAAATAGAATGGTGCCCTGGGGGAGAGAAGGGGGAAGATTTGGATTCTTTATTACATTGTTGTCATGAGGAAGTAGCCATCTGTTGTTGTCTAGTTGACCTTGGTTATTTGTTGGTAAAATATCTAGTTTGGCAATGAATCTAAGGTCTCTATGGAAGGGGAATGGTCCCTTGGGTCTACATTGATTGGGGTTCTGAAGCAATGATTTTAATAGGCTATCTTTTGGTGCCCCTAGCTAACACGAGCACTAGAAAGAAGGATGTAATATGTTGAATTATACCTAGTTTTGGAGGAACCTATTGAATATGGACATGAAGTTCGAGGGCCACTTGCACGTACATGGATAGACATCCTTGGTATCAGTATCAAAATAAATTGAAGAGGGCCTGGATCACCCTTAGCATGCAATGAATCTCCCATGGATCTCATAATAAATGGGGCAACAAAATATGAAATTTGCTCAGTCTCAATCTCTCAAAGATGGCACAACTAGCAAATCTTATTTGATTGGTTAATTTAGTGGTCAGTCTTAATCCACAATCTATGACAACCAACTTTTCACTGCCCTAAGCGATCCACAGGGTGTACATCCAATGGCGGAGTTTGTAAGGAGGCCAAACAATGGGTCCATCCCCCATCACCATGAAGGGATTCACATAGAAAGCCATCTTCATATGTAATCCACAGTAAAGGAATTATTCAATTGACCTATAAATATTTCTTGTTGATATCCTCTTATATTGTTTTATTCATCTCCCATTTGGTTGGTAAGAGGTGGCTAGGTGCACATAGGGAATATATGAATGTAGGAACTAATCAAACTTAATATCAACTAAACCAAGGAGATTTGATACTCTCATGTACCAACACCGAGATCAAGTCGAAGGACTAGCTATTACAAACTCTAATCAATAAGAGGCTAAGAATGGACACCAGTCACACCCCTTCACTATGTCAAGAAAGCTCTAAATACAATGTAGACGAGAGATGAGACCAAACAACATCGCAAGTTGGAAGGGGTGATCTCTAAACTCTCTAAGAAAGATGGGTTAAGGGATTATTTGCTTGCACCAAATGCTGTAGCAAAGGAGGATGACCTATACTCTCTTTGTTGAAGACTAATTAGACTCTAGCAAACTCGTTCCCCAAACCTCCTATCCATATAGAACTATGAGTTGGATAAGAGTGTCTGTGAGTGACAACTTAGTCGATATGTAATATAAATGATGCTAGAAACACTGCTTCTAAAGAAGGGCCAAGGACCCATAGCCCTTTTTTATTTGAGGCTGAAGTGCATGCCATAAACTAAAGTGAGGTCATATGAATAGTACCCCTAGATATTATATGAGGTGGTGATCTTGATGTCCTCTCCTTTGAAAAATAAATGGTTATCATAGAGGATATTCTTTGATGCATTGAAGATCATGACCTTTATTTTACCTAGGTTGATCGTCAACTAACGAAGATCATAGAAAAGGGAATCTTATTGTCTTTGCAATCCATATGTAGATGAGGCCAAAAGGACTACATCTTCCACACACGTCAATATAGAAATCATGACATGCTTATAAGAAAACCATCACCATCCTGAATGTGCTGATGAGAGAAGCAGTCTAACTCATCAATGCACATCCGGAATAGTGTGGGGGATAAGGACCAACCTTATTTTATTATAGTCGCACTCTAGATAAAATATGATACCTCATGTGTTGCACAAATACAATCCAATACTGACTCATATAAATGCATTATGGTGGATAAAAGGATGTTTAAGATGTTAATGCCTCTAAGTCTCTTGAATAAATCCTCCCTGGGAATAAAGTAAAAAGCTTTCCAAAAGTATACAAAACAACAATAAACTTTCAAAGAGTAAGTTGAGCTTCCTCAATGATAATAATGCTCTAATCCTAAGTAGACGAAGAAGAGAATGGTGATCATGATCTTGCTTTCAGAGGCTATGGTCCCCCCTTAGCTACTTATGTGCCTCCTCCCTTAGCATATGGCCTCCATTGTTGAGCCCAAATATGGTGTCCCTCCTCTCAATGGTAGTTATCTCTATCGTGAATTCGGCTCCATCAGCCTCTACAACCCCTATTGGGCCTGTGCATCCCTTTAATGTGTCTCCCTGTGTTATGTTGGCACTTTTTCATGTGTCTTACCACACTTTGATAACATTAGATCTAGTATTGGGCACTCTTGAGTTGCCTAGTTTAAGAATGTTGTGATTCAACAAACTTCTGATTGTTCTTCCTCTATTATATGTTGAACACCTAAGTTGATAAGGGTTATGGTGTGGAATTTTAACAGTCAAAGGAAGTATAAGAGACCTTGGAAGATGAATCCAAGAATTACACAAATGTATTATAAATGTATATCTTGTGAATAATAAATCATCTCACGATTATCTATCCTATATGTTCTCCACATTCCATGTGTGTTTAACATGGTATCAAAGCAAGCAAATTCTAGCCTTGCTCCAATCTGAGCCACTGGTTTTGTCAGTTTTTCTCTATTGGCTCTATCCTACTTGCCATAACTTGAATTCTCTAATTGTATGCCTGACCTATTGCTCCACTAATTTGGCCTCTGTCAGAAACCCATTTTCTCATTTTTTGGCACTCTCTGAAACTATCAATGCTCTTTCTTTGCAATGTCCATTGTCCATCTAGTTGTTTCATTAATTATAACCTTTGTCCCTATTTTTTGTGCATTCCATAACAAGTCACTCTTGATATGTACATTGGTTATATCTCAAATTATTCCTTCGATGCGTTGATTCCTAAAGACTGTTGACTAGTCCATTTGCACGCTACCCACCTGTAATGTTCCTTCTCTACATTGAATGGTGCAAGAAATCCCTTCTCTGCGTTGGTTAAAACATTGCTAGGAAAGTTGGTTTGTATGTCTTGGAATGTATGTACGTTGCTAAAATATTTGCAAGACATTACTGTGGTTTCAATGATGTGTGTTCTCCTGCAAGAGAATATATATATACTATATATATATATAATATATATATTATAATATATATATATATATATATATATATATATATATATATATATACAGTGCGTTGATGACTTACATGTGAATTAGTGATAACTCTCTATGTTTAAGACTCCTCGTAGCATATATATTATATTCGGTGTCGAAGATCATGAACTATGCACTTGGTCGAAACTTCTGTAATGAGAGGTAATTTATGGTATCTATGTTGTTGTTATTACATCATATACCTTTGCGTTGAATGAAAAATTGTATGATGGTCATTATGACTTAATGTTGTGTTAAGTTCTTTACGATGGTGTTGAAGCGTTTTATTGAAACCTAGTATGAATGTTGTGTTGAAAAGGTCGTAAATGGGTTTTGATATCCATGAATTATGCATTGGCTTGTTTGCAAACGGGGGTATGCTTGTGTTGAGTGCAATGAAATGTTGACTAGTATGACTTTATATATGCGTTGACTGGTTTATTTGAAGGTCAATTACATAAAGTTGTTGGTATGGTATGCTATGGATATATGTTATGCGTTGGAGACTAGGTAATGGTGTGTATATATGGTATATGCATTGAACTTTATATACATTATGCATTAACTTACTCTTGAAGGTTGATACATGCATTATGGTGGGTGTACATGTGTTGAAGTTTTTCAAAGGCCATATCATATATGATGGTATAGATTATGGTTGGTGTGTTGTTAGTGTTCCATGCTGCATTCTTTTTATGCTCGATCCTGATGTGGTGGCATACAATTTGCTTCATCATGCTGGCAATTGACACAATTATGAGAGCGACTAACAACAAAATAAATTGATCTCAAGATAGATTATAATGCAATATAATGTTGATGTGGAGTGAATGTTATGTGTTGCATTTATGAAAGGGACTGTTCACCTCATTTGAACACTGATACAAATGCTTTTTTCTTCTCCATGGTTGACTATTCGAACTTGTGACATCTCCCCTCATCAAGCATCAGACATAGAAGTCTACATAACATCACTCTCTAATACAACTTTGGGTTTTCTTTTCATTCTTTGTGGTATTTATTGAATCATTGAGGTATTCAATTTGGGTTCCATTGAGGACATAGAATTTTTTGAGAAGAAGCCCTTGAGAACATCTATGAGAGCACAAGTATCCCATCAAAATGGATGAAAGCCAAGCTCTCCAGTGAGTTGGGATTATTAGAGAAGTAGGTATAGCGCTGGTTTATGTCCATTTTAAATAATATTTTTATTCAACCTCATATTATCACTACATTTGTTGTGAGCGCGTATAAATATGTAAAAGTTTGTCAACATTGGAAAATACTGCGTAGTAGAAGAGTGGAGTTGCAAGATGTTTTTTTTAATGGCTCAAATTAATAATTTATTAAAGTTATTAAGCACTCTATTTATTTCCACCGCTAAAGACATAGTCAAAGTTAGCAAAACCACTCTTGCTGACATTCAAACATGTCTACAAGATGCTCAAGGAAATATTGAGTTTCTACAACTCTAATCTTAATTCCAGCGAAAGGAGCTACAACAAAATAAACATCATTTTAAACCTATTTTGTCCATAACATTGAGGCAAATTCCCATCAACAATAAGAAATTGCAGATGCAATACCCATTTCAGGAGCAGATGTGTAGAAAGATGCGGAAGTCCAGTCTGCACTTCCCAATTCAATCATCAGACCTTGGGAAGAGCTTGTCAACAACAAGTACAAAAACAATCTTGGATATGACAAGGATGTGTCCTTTCATATTCCAAACTATTCCAAGCTAATATGATTTCAAGGTATTGGATTTCTTCACAACGATTCATCTTCACCTGTTCCTCCTCCTCTACAACAACAAATTGTGAAATGCTAACGTTGTGACAAAGTTGGCCATGTGAAATCTCATTGTTTTAATCTTCACGCGTGCAAGCATTGTGGTCAACATACTCATTATTCAAACAAATGCTTCCAAAACCAACCTCCTGCAAGAAAAAATATTCACCTTGGACGGATCACTTCTTGGCAATGGGCTTCAAAAGCCAAGAAGAAATTTTGCTCATATCACAAAATTTGTTCACGAGTACTAAAAGGTCTTGTGGTTGATTTTTCTCCATCTTCTCACCTTGTATCGAACAAGGGGGGAATTGATGTTCATCTACAAGTTTCAAAGATAAATTAAGTGAGCCATATCCATATCTCTGTTACTTGAGCCTACAGCCAGAGACATCCATACCCAATTTCAGAGTTGTAGCCAGAGACAGAGAAGGCCCTAAGCATTCCTTTGGTTGGTGACCTTCTTTAAACCACTGTAGGTTGTAGACCTCCATTTTTCTAGGTTGAACGTCTCCCTCTTCAAAGCATTAAGGATCACTTCCTCTAGCAGAAGACTTCAGCTTCTTTTCAGATTTGGAAGAGTTTTGGGAATCAGACTAACGTTCCAGGTTGAGATCCAAATGGTCTCCCTTTCCAAGACAATAGGGAGCACTTCCTCTCCTAGAAGACTTCATCCTCTTGCTAGATTTAAAAGAGTTCCAGGAAATGAATTAAGCGTTTTAGTGTTGATGGTCATCCTTAAACCAACATCGGTTGAGACCTCAAGTTCTCCCATTTTATGCCATCTTTTCAAAGAGAACATTCAGTGATTGGTTACCACACTTTGTATTACATCTCTCTTCTTGGACTCATACATACCCCATCAGATTAAGAGGGGCAATGTTGGACACCTAATCCACTAAGGGTTATGGTGTGGAAGTTGAACAATCAAAGGGAGTCCAAAAGACCTTGGAAGATGAATCCAAGAGTCACACCAATGTATTATAAATGTATATCTTGTAAATAATAAGGCATCTCATGATTATCTATAATATATGTTGTACACATTCCATGTGTGTTTAACATTATAGTCCATGAAGCTCCTTAGATTTCCATTCCCAATAGCTTGGAGGTTCATGAGGAAGCAAATTTCCTCAAATCTAATAAATTAGTTTTTCTTTTCTTTGGGGTTTGACTACAGATTGTAGATCTATATTCATGGATTGCGAAATAGTATCTTCTTATGATAAAACAAGATGTTTTAATCCATCCTTAGGCAAAGGATTATTCTATTGATGTGTTTGATAATGTTGAAGACATTGATATGATATTTAACTTAGGATTTTGGTTTTCAGGTATTGTTTACCCATGTATGATGCCTTTGTCTCCCTCTTTTGCTCCATTGACAGAAGTTTTGACCTTTACTCATGTTTGGGTGTGACTTCCAAATATTTTGTTGCATACATAGGATTTCGTGAGGATTTACAATCTCTCTGAGCCATTGGATCTGCTTTAGCAAAGTACCATTTTGCCTCTCTGGGCCATTGGATTTGCTACTTATGCCAGAATTTGTGTGGGAATGGATTTTAGACTAGGGTTCCCAATTGAAATTAATTTGACTATGAAATAGTTTTCTTAGACTAAAAAGTTAGATTGTGAGTGTATATCCTTACATTGTAGGGCTTGTTTTGATACAATTCATATAGCTACTCAATGTCTAAACGTGTTAAAGAATTGCATAAAGAAGCATGAAAATTCAAGTTGGTGGGTAGGTTCTTTTGAGGATTATTGTCTAGTTCTGTGAGGTAAATCTCCTCTAGCTCCTCCTCTACTTCAAGTGACATTAGTATCTTAAAAAACACAACAAGATTAGGTTTCTCAAAGTCCATTGAAAGTAGATCTGATCCCATAAGACTTCAACCACGAATCTAATGGAAAGTTAGGCCCTCAAACAATGGAAAGATGGGTAGATGAAGCCGACAAAGCCAAATCTAAAAAAAAAAGAAGAATCCTTAGCACAAGATATTCCCAGTAAGAATGAAACAACAAGCACTCCACCCACTTCAAAGGAAGTTTGGATACAAGTAGGTAAGAATAAGAAGATATCTCTGGTAGAATCCCATCTATTTGTCATGAGAATTCATATCTGAAAACTAGATTAATCATGTACTTCTTTTGTCTATTGTTATGTAATCAATTGGTGAGAATATATTCATATTAGAAATGTTGGACAGTAACTTTTTTAAGTATTTGGGATATTAGGTCAACTACATTCTTCCTGGGTGTATTGATAGTATTTGAGTTAGACCATCCCTCCTAAAAATTTTAGCTGGATAGACTTTTTTGATGTAATCCGACTACATTTTGAAAATTTTGCTCAATACAATTCTATTTTTTTTTTTTGTAATTTTAATTGATAAATAGCAAGATTACGTAGACTACAGGTGGGTGTTCATCATTGATCTGCAACTAGGCAAACCGAGTCATTAGAAAATTAATAACCCATCAATAAAATGTAGTTTGAAAGCCAAAATTAAAATATCAAACTATAGTGTTTACAAGTTATCAAGTTCATAGGAGGATTGTGTTTAAGCCAAACTTTATCATAGAAACCAATTCCATACCAAACAGATAAACTTATAGAAAACATAAACATAGCAGTTAAGAGAAGAGTGACGTTTCCACCTCAATTGGTTTGTTCATCACCTTGATGTTGGTATTAAGAATCAAACCAAGAGTAGGGCCTTCTTTAATGCGAGCCAACCTTCCCTTTGTGTTGTCCAAATGCAACTAAATTTCTTCAAGTAGCACCATAATTTTATCCTTTGTAGTGAGGCATTCTAGTAAGACCTTGCCAAGGAACATCTTAAGTTTATAGTACAAGTAAATTGTATGGAAATACAAATTTGATATATAGTACATGTGCCCAATATCCAACACCCTAGAAACAAACTCCTCCAACATTTCTACATACAAATGGCATTGGTTTTCAATCTAAATGTCCTCTTGTAGGTCTATAAATTCTTATTTCACTTATGATGGAGTTTGGTCGTGATAGAGATGGGCTGAATATTTGACAATAAATTGAGCTAGCATGCTATAGGAGATCATTGTCCTCCACCACCCCAATGTCATCTCGCGCATTGTCACATCACGACAACTACAATAAGGAAGCAAAGTGAGGAATTGAGAGACCAAACTACCCTGGGCTAAGGAAATATAGCTAGGAAAAGACTTTGAAACCATTTTCACCAACCAATGTGCTTGCCTTCTTGATGCTAGGGGCAAGGTGCCATGCATTAAACAATGGAGAGAACAAAAAGAAGGAACATAAAACAATAACTGGGAGGGCCATAAATAGAGATTGGTTACCAAGAAAAGCCATAGAAAGAAGGGGAAAAGCCATGAAAACTGCAAAGTGAGTGAGAATAGGAAATCTTTGAGAACAATGAGCAATTCAAAGCAGTTGACCCAAGTTAGAGCAATACCTACCCATATGGTGGAGTAATGGGAGGCAGTGGAGAGAATTAAGCTTGAAATCATGTGTTAGCATACCATTAATGTTTATTGTTAATTAGTTATCCATGTTTGCCACAAGCATTGATTTTGGAAATAACAATCTAGATCCTTGCCACCTTTGTCACTCGTCAATCACCTCCATAGGGGAGGAGGTGTTGACATATACCATACCCAAACAAGCCTCTTCCAATTGAGAATTTGGGAGGGGCATCCATCTGCTATTGAGGAGTGTGGAAAGATTCGAGCACCCTTCATTTTCCAATCAGTGCATGAGTTGATTTCCCTCACGCCTTGCATGAGAGGTCAATACCGTAGGAACTTGTGAAAGTAGGACCATTATTTAGGATAAATGTATTTCTAATCTCGAACCATGTGAGATATTAGTTAGATCTATCGACGTGAGAGGTTTCTAATGAGTGATATTACAAGTTGGGAATCACTTTTTATGGAAATATTAATGATCTCACCCTTGATTACCTGCATTAATTTGAATTTATAGTGAATAACTCCACACTCTTGTTCCTATTGATCCCCATAAAACTTGCATAGATGTGGTAGACGGTCCCACATTCATCCTTGAAGATGCCCCTAAACTCAGTCATGCCAAGGTTACCTTTAAAGATCCCAACAAAATTGAATTTTAAAAAACCCATTGAAGAATGGGACTAGTGCTCTATGAGAAAGGGGGAGAGGGGTGGAGGGTCCAAGGGAGGGTGATCATGTTCAGAGGAAGTTTTAGGTTCCAGAGAATGAGAGACTACTTTTGTGAATCTTGTTAATTCATATTTGACCATGGATGTAAAAGGATGATTTCATGAAGGCAAAGTAAGAGATGATGCTAAAGAGTTTTCATTGAGGAGCTAGAATCATGGAATATATGGTTATTGTGTTCCTTCCAAATCATGTAGAGGAGGAACCCTGGGAGAAAAAACCGAGCTCTGTTGAGAATGGGATTATGAAACAAGTTCATTCTCCAGTGGGTATTGAGTTCATGGTAATTGGCTTGATATCTATAAGATTGCTTGAAAAACATTACTACTTGAAGCCATATAGTGACCGTGAATGGATACAGATTAAAAAGATGTTCCATATCTTCAAAGTTATTGTGATAGAGAAAATAGAGGGATGGTCCCACAAATCCTCTTTTGATAATTTTTTCCCATATTAATGTCCTTCAATATAAATTCTCCGATAAAAAAATTATAATAATAATCTTATCCATCTTAGTCAAGTCCCACTAGCAAAACTGGTTGAGGGTGGGCCTAGTCAGCAAGGTGACCTAGGATCACACCTCACAGGGGGTGGTTGTTCTTTGTGCCAGGGGGAGGAGACATGCTAAAAAATTTAGTCAGCTAAGGGTTGGTGTGGCCCAAGCCTGGTGTGATCCCCAGGTGAATTTGATGGCTTAGATTCCCCTGGGCCATGGCTCCTCAAGCCACAGGTCAAGCCTGGAGAATCACAGACAACTTGACAAAAAACAAGAAAGTTATCGACCTTAATTTTATGTCTTAAAACACTAAAAAGTTTACATTTAATTATATAAGTTAATTACTATTATGTACTTGATTAACTTGGTTGGTTATATTTTTCTTTCATCAACTATATGTATATATACACTCCCTTCCTATGATTAGGGTTTCCAAGCCTTTGCCAATTCTTTGTTTGCAGGTCAATTTTTGCATACGATTTGTGCC
Source organism: Pinus taeda (assembly GCA_000404065.3). Classification (NCBI taxonomy): domain Eukaryota; kingdom Viridiplantae; phylum Streptophyta; class Pinopsida; order Pinales; family Pinaceae; genus Pinus; species Pinus taeda. The sequence goes on from APFE030179879.1 coordinate 178,720, forward strand.
TGCCTCGAGGGTCTCCATTTATGAATTTGTGAACATGTTTGTTACCTGTCTGAACTCTTAACCAGTCTACATTGTGTGAAACACTTCCTGACTTGCCGAATTGATTTGTGTGGTCATCGTTGTCTTGAACTATAATGAATGTCATTGCCTTCGGTTAAGAATCGGTGTTGTTGTTGATTGAGTTGAATCACACTTCCTCTCATTTGTACACTGTGCAGGTATGCAAATCTGGTCTACGTTTGTTTTTTCTTAGCCGTCGTAGGATTTTTGGTATCCCATTTGCTCTTTTTTGGAGAGTTTGTGCCACGGAGGAAGAGGTTTCATTCAGAGCCCTGATGCAGGCGCAAAAAGCTTGGGGGTCTTCTTCTCTCCCCAGAAAAATTGTGGAGAAACTAGTTGAGATCCCTGCAGTGGATCTCTCTCCTTCAAATCCAAGTAAGAGAACCTTAGCCACCATAGAAAAAGCATTAGTCGACAAGTTTATGGGATTGCGGCCAAACCTAATATATGTGGAATCCTAGATCGTGGAACAATGGGCCCCAAACCTTCAAGGTCAGATAACTTTCTTTGCAATCAGAAGGGGCTTCTATGTCTTTTAATTTCTCATTAAAATTGATAGAGATTTGATTTTTAGATCAGGCCTATATTTCATGGGGTCTAGATGCCTCTTTATTACTCCATGGACTTTGGATTTTAACCCAGATCTCAAGATTACCGTTATGCCCATGTGGGTTTGGCTTCCACACCTCCCTCTTCATATTTGGGGGCTTGATGCACTAAAAGACATCGAAAACAAGCTAGGTTATTATCTAGATAAATCATAACCAAAAGGAGATCCATTTTATTATGCTCATATATGTGTGGAAGTCAACCTCAACAAAGGTTTACAGGAGGCCCTATAGATAAATCTAGGGGAATGGATATCGAGGAATTGGAGTATGAGCAGATTTTGTTCAAGTGCATTAATTTCCATTCTCATGGGCACTTTGCCAAAAACTTCCCCAATGGAAAAAAAAGATGAGGAGGCCCAAGGGCCCATTTTTAAAGAAGCTAGTTTACAACCAACAAAAAATGAAGAAAGAATCATAAAAAAAAGGATACAATTCCAAAGAAATCTGCTGAAGTAGATCCAATCATAGAACCTTCCATCGACATAAACTCTTTCAAGGCTCTTCAATATCCAGAACAAGAAGAAGATACTCCTACAGATGAAAGCCCAAATGAGGATCAATGAAATACAAAAAATGTCGGTGGACGATTTTTTGATTTTTGGGGAGATGGCCAGGGTTTCAGGAAAAACGACTTGTGCCACTGATGCACTGCAAACCAGAGCTCAGCCAGAGCTATACTCTGGCTATCTTTCTGCTGCCCACAAGTTTAAAGCCAAAGGTTGAGGCTGTATGGCCGAATCGAGCTGTGCGAGAGTGGATATGGGCTGCGCGGCCTGCTGCATCCCCTTATCCACCTGGGCAGGCGAGGTTCTGTGACAACAAATGGAAGCTGAGAGATACAGCGGACCCAACCAAAGTGGCCATGATCCCGGAGACCTGGACTTCCTTGCTGAAAGCAGGTATTCTTGACATAGCAGCTGGGTCTATGAAAGACGATCCCTACAAGCCAGATCCGAAGAAAACATGGCATAGACAGAACACAAAACTCAATGGTGCATTAGGGTTTATAGAGAAAAAGCCCGATCCAATAGATCGGGGCCTCAATAAGGTCGTTTCACTCTGTATGTTATGAAACCAACTCACAAAAAGATAGAAAAGAGAGATCAGTGCCTTAGAATTCAGCCTCTTCGAGGGGGCAACCTCCTTTACATTACACAAATGAACAATTCTTCGATGATTGAAATGACAAAACCTCCTTTCTATATATAGGAGTCTATGGAGTCACAATATAACCCAGTTGACCTAACAATAATAATATAAAGCCACAAAAATAACAATAGAGGGATTCTATGAGGCGCAGTAATAAAAATATGGGGACAATAGGGGCTCAACAATATTAATAAGGGATACAACTACAATAGTAATGGGGTAATCACTAGTATTATAGGGACCTAACATGCCCCTCTCCTTCAAAAAAATGTTGCCCTAAACGCTTGAGTATTTCTGGATGCTTCTGTATAAAATTCTCATCCTCCCATGTGGAATCTTCAGCGGATAAGTTCTTCCACTTGATGAGATACTCCGAAATTTATTGATTTCATAGCTGTCGAGTTTTTGTTTCTGTGACTGCTTCCGGTTCCAATATAATTTTTCCTTCCTCGTCAAGTTCTAGCAATTTTGTTTGAACTGGGAGCTTGTCGCCTATAACCTTCTTTAAACATGAAACATGGAAAACTGGGTGCACTCGAG
>APFE030179880.1:0-26840 GCA_000404065.3 Pinus taeda
ATTTTACATTGTTGGGATTTTATTTTTTATTTTTTATATAATAATTTTTTAATAATTTTATATTTTTATGACTTTGATGTCCCCCCATTTCCCGGAAATTTCGCTAAATTTTGGGGTTGCTTATATATGACCCCCTTGTGTTTATCCCCGCTCCCGCATTTCCCTGTCTCAAAAACTCAATGGAACATTCGTAAAAAAAGATGGAATATTGTTATAATTGTCAACGAGTCCATTCCTATGGTATCCAAAGTTGATGAAGTTGAATGGCAAAGGAAGTTGCTCGAATTGTCTCAACAAGACTCGTTTCAGTGTGTAGAAAGTAATCATGAACTCAACCTTCCATTTTCTAAAAACATACATGAAAGTGCCGTCTCTTCGCTATCCAAATAAAGCAATAAATGACCATTTGATATGGAAGGAACATGATAACCTTCACTCATAGGGTACCTACCCACTTTATGAAAGGGAATTTCCTTTGCTTGCCATGTTGGAATGCTAATCCATGTGGATGCCCCTTTCCAACATATTATGTAATTGTATTATGGATTTGTGTACATATGTTCTTCGTATGGGCCTGTATGTTTCCTATAGTTAGGCTATCCACTTGGGGTGACGTTATTGTATTGAGCAAAATGATCTACCATGCTGAAGAGGCTTCCAATGCATGTCCCCATTACTTGTTAGTTTTTGTAAAGATAAGATACTAAAAATTTATTGATGAGTTTTGATGGCTGGCAAACATTCTATAGGGTTTCAAAATCCTTCAATCACTGTGGTGTTGTGACCCTTGTGCAAGCATTCATTGAATGTGAAATTCAGATTTAGTAATGTAATTTCCAAATAGCATAAAAATATTGGGTAGATGGTCCAAGAGCTGCAGGAATGTATTGTCAAGGTCTTTTTTCAAAGTTTTTAGATAACTGTAATTTCCACTTGACTATATGTAACAAACTCTATAATTTTCCATTCCATTGAGCTTTGGTCATCCATTGATTTTAATATAACTTATTTCTATGCTAGTTGCCTTGCTCTCTATATTGTAAAGAAGTTTGGATATATTTCCATATGAGATTCAAAGTTTTCAGGCTCCCTTAGAGTCCAAATGAGAAGTTTAGTCTGAACTCTTATAATCTAACGAAAGAAAGCTTTTGTGTACCCACCTTTTATTTAACTTATGACAACTTTAGTTGAACTGTAGATGCCTTAGAAATATGACGCTCTCTCTACTTTCCTTACCTTCTTAACTTCTTCAAGGATGAATATTGTTGTCTAAATTTACAACCCAAATATTTGTTAACGTTTTCTAGTGAACCCTAATATGAGATGACTTTGAAACTTCCATGATGAATGCATTTGTAGATACAATATTATTATTATTATTATTATTCTGATTTTGAATCTAAAATATGCTTGTTTTCTTTGAGATAAAGAACTTTTATATGGCTAATTCAATTTGCTTGGGATTTGCTTGCATGTACTATAGGGAACAATAACAACTTTTCTAAAGTTTTCAATGCCTTGTCTTGGATTTGGTCATCAAAATTACCTCTTGTCTACAAAGATGCTTTTGAATTGCTCAACGCTGATGAGCCTTACACAAGAGGATGACATTGCTCAACCCTAAAGAGAATTTATTCTTGAGAGAAGAGGATTTATGAGGATGTTGGGTTATTTATCTTTAACCTTGAACTCTTTTTCTTTGTTTTTCTAATCTCATATCCCATATATTGAAAACTTCTTTAGTATTTAAAATAATGTTTCCCACTTTACCCGCACATAGTGAATGGAATCATTTGTTAAGTTTGTAGTGATTGATAGGGAAAATTTACTTTCTAGTAAATCTTTGTTGTGAATTAAATTAACTACCTAAATCGAGAGAAATCACATTCTTCTCATGTGAAATTTTGTTAGCGTCAAAGCCTTCTCAAATCATATAGAGAAGATATTAAGGAAATTTTTCCTTCAAAATTTGCTAACTCTTAAAATTTCATTTGCCTTATGTGCCTTTCTATAGTAAAATATTATATTTTTTTAAATGAAGTCCAAAAGCTCAACCGTAAGACTTGTGTACTAAAGCGATTATCACTCACGTGATAAGAAAAAATACTCACGATTACGGGTACATAGGCTCTTGCAATTGAGCATTTGGGCTTTATCTTTAGAAGCACAAGATTTTGTTAGAACATGCCAAAATAATATGGAGAAGATCCATCCACCCACAGTAACCAACAACTTGTGATGGATCTTTTATTTTTTGAAAAACCTTAATATCAATTTTGGCAGATCCCTTATGTAAGTCACATGCAACTTTGGACAAGTAAAGGAATATGACCAGTGACAAGGAATCACAGAGGACCTATTCTCACAAACTAACACCCATTCTTTAACCAAATCAGAAAAGGATTCAATAAGAGAAGTAACAAGAGGCTTAGATACCAACATACCACTAGAGGAGGTGGCTAGAACTCCAATTAGTGCAGGATGAAATCGATTACCTCCTTCTAGTGTCAGAGAGATTTCCTCTGTTAGATCCTTAGCTCATTGAGAAGGAATTGAAGTTTCGTCCATGGGAGTATCTAAGGGGGTGCGTGAGGTATCATTCCTGAGTGCACTCGGGCCAACATTGGATGAAGTTACCTTAGTGGTCTCCTTCGGCTGATGATCTTTCTAAAACTTTTTTTAATAAAAACTTACAAAACTTTAGGGTGTTTCCATATTGGTGACATCTTCAGAATTTGAACATAATCCCTTCATAGGCCAAAGGTTGTAGACTATTGCTTCCATCCCCCATATCCAGGTCTTCTAATAAGCCCTATCGTAAGTCAATATTTACTAAAACCCTTGCCATCAATTTGTATTTGATTAGTAGAAAAGAGTAATCCACCACTAGGAAGGTATCTAGACTATTCCCCACATCTTTGAAAATCTCCTCTTTCCATAACTTTGGTAACCAACTAAGGAGCCAAACCTAGATTGGTGTTATGTCCAACCTCTCCCTAATCGCATCAATAAGGGGTTTCCAAAATTTTAATATAACTGGAGTTGATTCTATACTCCATATCCTCTAAGATATGGCTAGGGATTCTTCATGAGATTTGTAGTCAAGCTGTATCCACCCTTTGGCCAAAAGAAAAACATCATGGAGGTTTGAAACAGTTGGACTTACTTCGACAACCACCCAAGCTTCCAACATTTTGATGTTGAACTTCTAGCCTGGCATCCTACTAACTAGGTTTTTACCTGTCATCATTGTCGCTTCTTGTATCCACACATCCACCCCTAAGCTCATGATGAATTTGGTGTGAGGTTTCTTTCTTTTGATGACCCTATCCTTTTCTCCCTTAGATGCCTGGCTTGAATCCACTGAATGAGGTTTTTTGAAACCCTCAATTCTTTGAACATCCTGCTCGCCTCCCCTAGATTGAAAGCCCCCAATATTTTGAAACACTAGAACAAAAAGGTTTTGCATATAATTTGGGATGCTACTGGAAATTGGGTTGTAACTCTTAGTCGAGACCTGCCTTGTAACAACTTGTGCAGATGGTGTTTGGATGCCTAAATCAAATCATCCAGGTACCCATGATTCCCTTCCCCATGAGGCGCATAATTAATTTATGAGCAAGGTGCATTTACCTTAGAGGAGATCTCTGTAGCCAAGCCTGCATGAGTGTGTAAAGTCCCAGAAAACAATATTGCTACTGGGGTTTTTTCCCATAACCCCTCAAGAAGAGACTGAACCCTTATGTGACCAAGGGAGATAACAGATTCCTTCCATAGGAAAACGATTATCTATGATGGTATCCCTTCTAGTTGCAAACCTTCTCTCCAAACCTCCACCAGGCCTAGGCTCGTGGAAAATGTTGATTGGAGGTCTGACCCCTCTATTCCTTGTCTCCTTTCTTTCTAGTAGGCTATAAACTCCTCAAAATTTCTAAAAATGGGAATTTAGTCACAACTCTCTTTGTTGAAGTCCACCAAATCCTCCCTGACCATGCTAGAAGCTTTCATAGTAAAAAATTCCAGATCAAAGGTTGTCAGGCCCACCAGAAATGTGATCTCCCCTTAACAGTTATCTCTTCATTTACCTCTCTCTACAGGACTCGATGCATTAAAAGATAAACCCCCATTGACTCCTCTCCTCTATAACAGGAAAAAACACAAACTTACTAGGTGAAAAACGAAAAATCAGAGAGATTTAGTGAGGAGGAAAGAAACTTTCCCCTTGGTTAAAAATTCAAAACCCTAGCCCATCATCATTCTACTAGACCTCCCACTTCACTCCTCCCATATCTCACCCCAACAATATTATATATGTTAATATATAATATAAATATAATAATATTATACATACTTATTATTAACATAATATATGTTATACTTTATTATATTATTATATATACTTTATTTATTTCTTTTTTTACCTTTTGCAAAAAGAAATAGCTAATATATATGAGATGGTATGAATATATTTTGTTACAATGGTGTCTACACCTAATTTATAATCATTAATATGCACTTGGTCTTCAAAAGTCGTACGTTTCCTTTTGCTTCCTTTTTCTTTAGGATATACAGTTCAATCTTGCATTATGGATTCCTATATATATATAAAGAAAGAAAGTTATCTTAAGTTATGGATTCCTTTCTACATGTATTTAGTCCTATTAAGCTCAGTATTTGTTATATATTTTCTAATTTTAATTTTTTTGAGAAGAACTAAACTGCCATACAATACCTGTTCACTTTGATATTTTCATTTCCCAATTAAAAAGTTATACTAATTACTTTTCATGAATGATTTCTTTTAATTGAAAATTTCAAATTCAATAACATGAAAAATTAAAAAGTTAAACATGAATGTGAAATCATCTTAAAACTATGAAGTGATAGAAATACCTTTTTTTATGCATAACTTTTAACTAGCACATCCATATAAATTAGATGGTTGGTAAATATTGATAAGCATCAAAATGCATACCCCACAATACATCTTACATTGCCTAGATTAAAATATATCATAAAAATTAACTAGATTATAACTTTATTATTATTATTATTACTACTACTATTACTATTATAAAATGAATTAATATATGAGTTAAACAACATTCTTAATCGTGGATATCCACTCCCACTTTACCATGTTTTTTTTGTCAGTCAAATTTCTTTGATTATATTATCATAAAAACATATATTACAAAATGGGTCTCATTGGACCCCCAAGCCTCATTCTGACCAGACCTATTGGCACTGTGGGATGGAGTATTCGAAAGAATGATCCTTACAAGCATTATTTCCGCCAGGTTTAAGAGCCATACATCACAAAAGAGAGACAAAAAGAGCACAAATATTGACATCAACATATCAAGGAGGGGGGTGGGGAGGGACTATAGGAGGTGCAACATGAAAGCTAATATGTTCATGCATATGGAAGTTGATGTGTTCAACTTGAGCTTCCAAATCATGAAGATTCCCACTGGTGCAACGTTGGCTCTAACGAAGATTGTGCAGCTGCTCCAAATCTCATTCCAGATAAACTGAATATCATTTATATATGCAACCACCTCATTACGGTCCTCATATCGTCATTCTCTAATGGTCTATATTTTCTTGAATTCATCTAAGTTTCTTTGTAATGGACTCCAATGAAGTTAGAGCGTCAACCCGACCAGGAGAACGAATCAGAGAGGAAGCCACCTCACCACCACATTCCATACCTCCAGAATTACTTGAAGAAGAGCTTTGACTGAGAGCCAGATGACCTGAAGGGAAATGGTGGCCACCCCCATGGCATGGTTTCCCATGATGGCGCAGCATGTTGATCGGACTATGAAGATTATAGAACAAGATGTGGAAAGGGACAAGACACCCCCTTTCAGAGCAAAAGATAGAGCCCCTACCAAAAACACAAGGGAGTCTATCTAGCTTCGAAGCACTACACACCCATCGAGGAGAAGCCCTTGATCGATAAGAGGTAGACTTCCCTTTAAGTCTATACAGGTTTATGATCTTCTTTCCTTCAATAAAAAAACTAGAGCGCCCTTTTGGAATTTCAACGCTCCACCTTGACCTGTTGAAATTTGTAACCCTTTGAAATCCTACTCCTAAAATAATCAAATTGGTTTTAATTTCAGGTAACAATGTCTAAAATTTGGCCAATGTTCCTAATCATACTATCATACATTTTTATTTTGAACATTTCCTACCCAACATTTTAATAAGATACATTACTACAATAAGCACTAAACTACCATTCATAGCTTGATATCAAGTGAACTAGTTTCTATGTGGACTCATGTGATGAGAAGCGCCAAAATCTAATAGCCAATCTTCAACATGTTGAAAAAAATTGCAAATAGAGAAAACTTCATTTATCATGCCCGATTCAATAGTAAAAACATTGTATATCATACTTGACTTGACTTGAATTGCTTCCTTCTTTGGGTTTTCACCATCTTTTCCAGCAACCATTCTTGAGATGCCCATTTTTTTTGAAGAACAAACATTTGGATTTACACTTATTTCCTCTTGACTTTGATCTATAAGAGCGTTTTTATTTTTCTCCTTTCTCCCTAGACTAACCTCTATCTACCATAACTTCTGGCATGGAAGTTTCAGTTCTAGGCTTCATGTGCACTTCTTCAGATACTAGAGCTCTTACAACTGCATCAAATTCTAGATATTTATTTATGCTCAAAATGATAAAAGACACAAAATGGTCTCAATACTCTGCAAGGAGGATAACAATGTTATGGTTTTATCTTCTTCTTCAAATTTGACATGCATATCGGTCAACTAGAAAATAAGGGTATTAAATCATTTAGGTGGTATGCAATCTTAGTTAAAAACAATGCAAAGTATTATTTTATTCAAAGTTAAAACAATGCATAAGTATTATTTTATTCACAATGGTTCCTTGTACATAGTAGTCACTTCTCAAAAGAAAGAAAAATTAACAAACTCATACTGAGCAGTATCTTCATGCCAACTCTCATCATTTCCCTGCTCAAAAGTTGGGTGTTCTCAAAAGACCACGTTGAGCCCAAGGATATGAAAGGTGTTTATGTTATTCCTTGTTCCTGTGGGACCCCCTATGTTAGTGAAACTGGGCGCTCTATTAATCAGAGGATTCATGAACACGCTACTGGCATCAAACATGGAAGGACTCGGTCTTCACCCCTAGAGGAACATGCAGAGAACACTAAGCATCATATATGTATTGAGGAGGCCCAGGTTATTGCTAATATTGCTCCTTTTCATCACTAGAAGTTTAGAGAGACCATTGAAATTGAAAGAAGGTCGAGGAATCTCAACAAAGATGACAGTTAGAAGATTAGCAGTTGTTGGATCCCTGCCCTCTCCTCCCAGATGACCCCCCTTCCCCTCTCCCCCCTGTTTCGTTCCTTTATTTATTTAATATTATTACTATTTTATTCATACTAGTTCTCTTATATTTCATTTTTAAATTAAAAATTTCTTTAAAAGGTTGAGTCTCCATATGAATTTGTTGATTTTGTGATACTTGTTCTTGTTCGACTTTTTCAACATCGACTTTCAGAAGAGAAGATTCATCAAATGTTACGTCTTCACTAATGATGATATTATGCATAGAAGGATCCCACAACCTATATCCTTTCACATCATCATCATACCCAACAAAGACATAACTTTTTGATTTTGGGTCTAACATAGAACATTGATTCTTTGGAATAAGAGAATAAGCATTACAACAAAAAATTCTTAAATATGAATAATCTCAACACTGACTTGACCAAATGTTTTCAGGAATTTTACAATTAGTAGCAATTGAAGGTGATATATTTACCAAATAACAAGTAATGGATATTGCTTCTACCCACAACTCCTTTTGTAAATTAGCATTATTAATCATGATTTTGGCTCTTTCCATAAAATTCATGTTCATAGGTTCAACAATGCCATTTTTGTTGAGGAGTATAGTGTAATTTTGCGTCTAACAATCCCTTCATCCTTGCAACATTGTTCAATTTCTAAGGAAGTAAATTCACCACCATTGTGAGTTCTTAAATATTTAATTATATTGCATGTTTTGTTTTCCAACATAACTTGAAATTGTTTCAAATCATTAAATACATCAACCTTTAATTTAAACATATAAACCAAAACTTTCTCGAAGTATTCAAAAATAAATGTTACAAAATAAGGTTCATCTCCATAAGACACATAAGAGATGGTCCACAAAGATAATAATGAACATAATCCAAAACTTCTTTACTATTATGACTACCAACTTTAAATTTTTGTCTACATTGTTTTACATATACACTATGTTTGCAAAAATCGAAACTCAAGTATTTTAAATTAGGTAGTAGCTTGTGATTCATCAATACCTGAAGGCACTTCTCGTTCACATGACCTAGCCATTGATTCCATAGGCAATTAAATTCTCCTACCTCCTCAGATATAATTTTTGCCTCATTAACCTGAGTACTTCCTTTAAGTCTATACAGGTTTATGATCTTCTTTTCCTTCATAAAAACTAGAGCGCCCTTGGAAATTCTCAACACTCCACCTTGACCTGTGAATTTGTAACCCTTTGAATCCAATACTCCTAAAGAAATCAAATTGTTTTTCATTTCAGGTACATGTCTTAAATTGGTCATTGTTCTAATCATACTATCATACATTTTCATTTTGACATTTCCTACCCCAACATTTTAACAAGATACATTTATTACCCATAAGCACAAAACTACCATTCATAACTTGATATCAAGTGAACTAGTTTCTGTGTGGACTCATGTGATGAGAAGCACCAAAATCTAACAGCCAATCTTCAACATGTTGAAAAAAATTTCAAATAGACAAAACTTCATTTATCATGCCAGATTCAATAGACAAAACCTTGTATATTATACTTGACTTGACTTGAATTGCTTCCTTCTTTGGGTTTTCACCGTCTTTTCCAGCAACCCTTCTTGAGATGCCCCATTTTTTTTGAAGAACAAACATTTGGATTTACACTTATTTCCTCTTGACTTTGATCTATAAGATCGTTTTTATTTTTCTCCTTTCTCCCTAGACTAACCTCTATCTACCATAACTTCTGGCATGGAAGTTTCAGTTCTAGGCTTCATGTGCACTTCTTCAGATACTAGAGCTCTTACAACTGCATCAAATTCTAGATATTTATTTATGCTCAAAATGATAAAAGACACAAAATGGTCTCAATACTCTGCAAGGAGGATAACAATGTTATGGTTTTATCTTCTTCTTCAAATTTGACATGCATATCGGTCAACTAGAAAATAAGGGTATTAAATCATTTAGGTGGTATGCAATCTTAGTTAAAAACAATGCAAAGTATTATTTTATTCAAAGTTAAAACAATGCATAAGTATTATTTTATTCACAATGGTTCCTTGTACATAGTAGTCACTTCTCAAAAGAAAGAAAAATTAACAAACTCATACTGAGCAGTATCTTCATGCCAACTCTCATCATTTCCCTGCTCAAAAGTTGGGTGTTCTCAAAAGACCACGTTGAGCCCAAGGACATGAAAGATGTTTATGTTATTCCTTGTTCGTATGGGACCCCCTATGTTGGTGAAACTGGGCGCTCTATTAATCAGAGGATTTATGAGCACGCTGCTGACATCAAACATGGAAGGACTCAGTCTTTAGCCCTAGTGGAACATGCAGAGAAGACTAAGCATCATATATGTATTGAGGAAGCCCAGGTTATTGCTAATATTTCTCATTTTCATTACTAGAAGTTTAGAGAGGCCATTGAAATTGAAAGAAGGTCGAGGAATCTCAACAGAGATGATAGCTGGAAGATTAGCAGTTTTTGGATCCCTGCTCTTTCCTCCCACACGACCCCCCTTCCCCTCTCCCCCTGTTTTGTTCCTTTATTTATTTAATTTTATTACTATTTTATTCATATTAGTTCTCTTATATTTTCATTTTTAAATTAAAAATAAGGGGTTAATAAAGCTTCCCCTTTTCATTTATTTATTAGGTTAAATTTCTTAGTTTAAGCTCTAAAAAAATTTAGGCTGTACCTAGTTTTCATTAGTCATAATAATAATAATAATATATAATATATTATATATATATATATAATAATATATATATATATATATATATATATATATATATATATATATATATATATATATATATAGATAGATATATATAATCAAATTAGCTAATTAGTTGATTAATTAACAAAAATTTAGGTTTAATCCCCATTTATCCCATGATACTTTTAGTAAATGAAAATAAATAAATTTAATAATCAAATTAACTAATTAACTATAAACAATTTATCCCATAATAATTCATAGAATTAACACTTATTTTATTACATATTTAGTTACATACATAATGAAAGAAATACTGCGTAAACAAGCTAACTAATTAATTATTCTTTTTTATGAATTCCTATAATAACACAAATCTTTATATAGTTGATTTAGTTTTAAAATAATAAAGAGAATAATAAATTCTTTAGGTTTCAAGTTCTGAATTTAAATTCATTAAAACAATTGAATAAAATATAAGTAGATTTATTCAGTTAAAAATAAAAATAATAATAAATAGATTTAACAAACAAACTAATTAATTATTAATTAACTATTTAATATTCTTTTTCTTATTTTTTGGTCCAATGAAATGTAATTGTTGCCCATCGGTCTCTCTGTTTAACTTGTTGCTATGATCTGGTTCTTCATCTTGTCCTGGCAATGAATCACACTTGGTGGTTAATTCTTGGTAGTTCGAAATGCATCCACAAATGAATTTTGATGTGATTATTGCCAAAAACCTTTTCAATAAACTTGATATAAATTACAAAAGCTTAAATTCAATAAAAACACAAAATTTAAAAAAATAATTGATACATGATTCTAATCAACGCATTATTTTCAAATATAGTTGTTAATGCTCGTCTTGAAAAGACCATCCATATCTCTTCATGTTTCTTGAAAAAAATATGTTAATAAAAGCCACATATAGTTGTTAATGCTCGTCTTGAAAAGCCACATATATTTCACTAAACCATGGTTTCAACAAGAAGATAATTTATAATTCCAAAAAGGGAGATTAAGAAAATCACTGGCAGTTAAACTAGTTGAAACTGAACTTAGTTTATCATTTTAAAATTTAATTTGTAAGAGGGAATGAATATACTTTGGTTGATCGTTGAACCTGACCTGTGGACAAGTTACGGACAACGATAAATAAAGAAATTGAGTGAACAAATGCTACAAACGAATCGACTGTGAGTCGCCCACAAATCTATTCATAACCAATTACGTTGGATTGAAATTACCAATTACCAATTACGACTTCATTCATATTTTGGAGGTCAAGAAAGAATTTCAGATTTCTGGAGGTGGGATTGAAATTGTGGACTTCCCCACCAATTACGACTGTGAGTCGCCCACAAATTTATTCATAACCAATTACAAGTGTTGGATAAATCTCCGTAAACATCGAGGATATCAAATTGCTTTGGTGAGCAATTTGATATCCTCAATGTTTACATAGATTTATTGGGACCGCTAGGACCGCCAGCACTCGTAATTGGTTATGAATAGAGATATTTGTCCATCCTTATATATCTATGATCCTCTCCACTTCTAATCAATGTGGTACTTTTGGTCGTATATCCAACAGTGTAAAAAAATAATTGATACATGGTTCTAATCAACGCATTATTTTCAAATATAGTTGTTAATGCTCGTCTTGAAAGGACAATCCATATCTCTTCATGTTTCTTGAAAAAAATATATTAATAAAAACCACATATAGTTGTTAATGCTCGTCTTGAAAAGCCACATATATTTCACTAAACCATGGTTTCAACAAGAAGATAATTTATAATTCCAAAAAGGGAGATTAAGGAAATCACTGGTAGTTAAACTAGTTGAAACTGAACTTAGTTTATCGTTTTAAAATTTAATTTGTAAGAGGGAATGAATATACTTTGGTTGACTGTTGAACCTGACCCGTGGACAAGTTACGGACAGCGATAAATAAAGAAATTGAGTGAACAAATGCTGAGTTGGCAGGGATCGACAGTTTCAGAGGAAATTGTGGACTTCCGCGCCAATTATAAACGGATCGACTGTGTGTCGCCCACAAATCTATTCATAACCAATTACGAGGATATCAAACTCCTCTGGTGTTATACGACCCATGTGCACGCACTCGCTAGACGAGAATTTCAGATTTCTTCATTCATATTTTGGAGGTGAAGAAATTCAGATTTATTCACTGAAATTCAGTTCATTTACAGTGATATGTAAATGGTTCTTTAATGTATTAGATTCTTGAACTTCTTTTCTTATGTTTGGTTCTGTTTTGTTGGGTTTCTTTTTCTTCTTCTTTTGTTTTTAATGTATTAGATTTTTGAACTTCTTTTCTTATGTTTGGTTCTGTTTTGCTGGGTTTCTTTTTCTTCTTCTTTTGTTTTTGGTTTTGGTTTTGGTTTTGGTGGGAAGAGGATTGAAATATATTGGAAGTCGGTTCTGTAATGTATTAGATTCCTAACTTTGTTGGTTTTGTTTTGTTTTGTTAGGTTTGTTTTTTATTTTTCTTTTCTTTTCTTTTCTGTATGTTTTTTTTGGAAAGAGCAGGATTGAAATATATTGGAAATGGATGAAGACATAGAGGTGAGGAATGGGATTTGAAAAGATAGAATGAAAAAATTTTAGATTCATTTTATCTGAATTTTTAATTAGGGTTTTTGATATATTTCACTTATTTGAAATGGGTTTGGAAAAATCTTTAAATTTTTTTTTGTAGTTAGTTATGGTAAAAATGTTGTAATATTTTGTTAAATATTTAGATTAGGTCAAAATAAAAATAAAATAATAAAAAACCATATAGTTTTTTATGCTTATTATTATGGTAGATGTTGTAATATTTTTTGATTTGTCAAAATAAAATTATTTTATATTTATATTATAATTAATATAATAATATTTAGATATCTCTCAAGGTTTAGAGGGATTAAATCTTTTTAAAATGCAAACATATTTTAGAGTAAAAAGAGATTTGATCCCTCTTAACACCCCATAGATTCCAAATTAAAATGACATCTAGACTAATAACTTAATATTTATATGGTGTTATTTTTAGATTTTGTTACTATGTGAGTGGATTGGGGATATTGTTTCACCCATCCTAAGGGACCAATGAAGCTAAGTGATTAAAAAAGAGTGAGCATATAAAGTTATAAAGGTGCAAAGATTAAGAGATTTTAGGAATGTCTGGACAAAAAAACAAATTAGAATATAACAAACTAGTTAAGAAATAATTATAATAATGTAATTAATAAACAAACATTTCAAAATTAAATACTATAATGGATTTTAGTTCAATAATTATTAATTATAGTTAATGATATGAAAATAAATTAAACTTTTATAATAAAGGAAAAATATATATCACCCAAAAATAAAATCTATAAACATTAAGTAATTTATTGAATAGAAATATAATTAGGGGAAAGAAATAAGAAAATTAAGGATGATTACTTTAGATCACGAGTTTTTGGAACATGGATTTTTGTGAACAGGGACCACGTTAAAGATGACCATGATGTTATTGGAATCAAGGGAAAGATGATTAGTCTCTTGAATGAAATGGGTTGATTCTTTAATAAATGAAGGGGATTAGGCGACAAAGGGTTGAATTTTATCAAGAAGAAATCTAGAGAGAGCATGAGTAGATGTTCTAGTGGCACTGACTATTGGACCGAAGGGGGATTCCATTTTGATGAATTTTTGGTTATCTATGATCCTAGGAGTGATAGGGAGGGATGGGATGAGATGCTTTAATTTTTTTTTGTTGGGGGGCGGGGAGGAAGCAACTTTGATAACTTTGGTGATTGCAGAAGTAATAAATTTGATAGGATTTTTGGTAAGTGGCCTATAAGAGGATGAGGATAAAATGCAAAGTTTAATGCAAAGTTTTTATTGCTTTCTATTTTTATTAAATTTTTCAAAAGAGAAAAAAATTCTAATTGATATGTACATTTGATATAAAAGTAAACAATCATTTGTATTTGAAAATTAATTAATCAAAATATTATTTTCTAGTTAATTAATATAAATAAAAATTGCCTTAAAAAGTATAGTATTTTAACTTTGCATTTTCAAATTTTAATGATACATCGAAAAAGTAAATTTTTAATGATATAAAATTATAAACAAAACAATAATTTAAATATTTTTTTTTGTAAGTTTGGCTGGACTGCATCTTCATCATGTCCAATATATCACCCTCTTCGATGAAGGAATTGAACGAGTGACTTCACATCATGGAGTGCTTTGTGTTCGATCAAGGAATTGAACTAGTGACTTCACATCATGGAGTGCTTTGTGTTCGATCAAGGAATTGAACTAGTGACTTCACATCATGGAGTGCTTTGTGTTCGATCAAGGAATTGAACCACTAACTTCACATCATGGAGTGCCTTAACAAAGCGCATGATCACCATTTATCCAAGACCCTGTGGACAACAATATTTAAATATTAAAATAAATACCACCCTAATAATTTAAATATAAACACTGCCCACATTTATTTTAGGCCTGTATTATTATCGATTTTTTTGTACTAGGTAATGATTGTAATATTTTAATTAATTAAAAAACAAGAAATAAATTATTTTAACATTTTGGAGGCTAAAAATAGCCTATGGGACAGATTGCTTTTCCATCTGAGTCTTGTAGTCACCCAATAAACACTTTCATCTTGTGGACAAACCCTTTGCTGAATAAATTATCCCAAGAGCTAGCTACCATCATCTCTGCATAACTTTTCCTTTGAAGGCCTCATGTTCTAAAATGAAATGCTTTTCTATTTCCAGTTTTTAGGAAGAGCAAAAAATACATACTCTTTCTTCTCACATTTCTTTTTTCCTTTTCTAGCGCCCTGTTTCACAACTGAGTTGATGAGAATTAGTCCTTAACTGAGCAATAAGAATTTTGGCTCCCCAAGAGATATTGGTCCCTATGTACTCTTTTTGTTGATGATTATGAGTGGGATTAAACTCTTCAATATAATACTTTCGCTTTTTCCTTAGCTCCTTATCCCACCTATGCTAGTGGAACTTATCCATAACAAAAGTTTTTATTTCTTTATTGTTTTTGGGACACATGTTCAAGCAAATACCCCATTTACTAAACAATTTAATATTTTTTGGCATCCAAGTCTTCTTTCTTTTGCACAATATGTCATCAAAGACAACTTTAGGCCATCTGTCCTCTTCCATTTACTCTTTTTTCTAATACCTTATGACTCGCACCATTTCAATTGCTGTAATAGGAGCAACCCTTACAACAATATTTATCAAAACATTATAACTTATCATATTACTAATGGTGATTTAAACCTAGGTGGGGAAGAAAAAACCCCAATTCACTGAATCTCCCATTTTCATTTAACGAACAAAATAATTATTTATAGTTTATTATCCATCTATTTTTAAAATTATTTAATTTTTAATAAAATTAACAAGGTATTCCCTATCTTAATTACCCCGAAGGTGTCCTTTTTAAATTAGCTAGTTGCCTAAAATCGTCTACCCTTTTTTTTGCTACCATACAATTGTCACTACTAATTTGGTTTTCCACCATTAACTTGTCTACTGCGAGTCAACCCTTTTGCCTATTGAGTGACATGTGTTACAACGAACTTGTGGGAATCCTTGGCGTCCAATAAGTCGATTTATGGTACACCGATGACATTTGTCTTACTCATACTTGTTACATTGAATTTGTTGGAGTCCTTGGCGTCCAATAAGTTGGTTTCTGTAATGTCTTTGAAACAATCAACATTGGTCCATAAGGGTTGCGGCAGTAAGGGAGTTACAAGTTCAAGAGCATCAATTTTCTGCCTCTCTATATGACTGTTTGAAATAACATCCCCTGCACAATGTGAATCTCTGTTTGGTTTCTTTTCAGTCTCCTTCACAACTTCTAATTTGTAATGGCTATTGTCATCAGTACCATTCTCAAACATTGTTTCTTTATAGCCACAACATCTGGAATGTTGATAAGCTTTATGTTGTTTTAGACTCGACTCCTTTACACGTTCCCCTGGTTTTTTGCAAGAAAAACTCAAAATTCTCCTTTTAGACTTCACCATTAATATAAACTTCCTTTTTCCAAATAGGAATTGATGCTTTGATTTCATCTATAACATACTCACAGAGTTCAAGAGAATATCTCCTATGGACATTGGACACTACAGCAAAAATACTTTCTTCTCCAAGAGGTATAATGCCTAGGCGATGCGTCAATGCAAATCTCATTAATTTCCTTCGGTTTCTAGCTCTAGAGCATATGGCTTTGATATTCCTAAGGGCCTTGGGGATATAATCCTCACATCTAAGCTCTAGAACCTGCTTATCCTCAAACATATCCTTTGTTGTTCCAATAAAGGTAGCTATCGCTTCTGCTACTGGAATCCTTACTAAATCTATATATTTTTTAATATCCAAGCTATCGTCAACTATTTCCAAAAAATCTTGCTCTGCTTTAGCCATTCTCTTGAGGAGTATAATAGACGAATTTTTCTATGACTTCTCACCACAAAGTGGTTGAGCCTAAAGAGTGTTCCCAACACATTTTGTAGAAAACTTACAGGAATAACAATAAAATAGTTTCCTGGAAGCACCCAATTAATATTATCAACAAAGAGGTTTTCGACCTGTAAGACTAGCAGAGTAATGTTGTAAACATATGAAATTTGATGATCAGATATTCATGAGCCTCTCGAGCAGACCTCCCAATCCACGTTGAGAATGTTAGTGGCTTACAACTTTACAAGCACAGAATGGTGTTTGTATAACATCATGCAAAGAAGTTTGGTGACTTTCGACTGAATTTATGATCACTGGGAACCAATGTTACATACTAATCACTTAGTCACACCCACTGGCTCATGTGATCTATGTTGTTGCCAGTAGCATGTTTAAAAGGGGTATGATATCATTGAAGATTAGGTTTGTGATTTATTAGTTAGCAAAAACTGCTTACTAACCACCAAATCAAACACGTGTTTCCATTCTTGAGGAAAATTGAATCTGTGAGTGATAGTTTGCATTTGAAACAATGGTTGACTGAATTTGTTTTAGTACAATCGCTTTGTAATCACTAGTCATCACTTGTTACATCGATCTTGTTGGAATCCTTGGCATCTAATAAGTTGGTTTCTGCAATGTGTTTGAAACATTGGACATTGGTGCATAAGGGTTGTGGCAATACTTGAGTTACGAGTACATTTGTGACGTAGATGCAAAAATTGAATATGAAGACAATCAAACAAACTATTGAAGGCCTACCCAAGTTGTGAGGCCATATTGTGTGACCAGTTTGAGGTGGTTGTTTCATGCGGCAGAGCTTTGGGTTGCAGACCAAGTGGTGCTGCCGGTGGAGAACTCACATGGCAGAAACATCCACCACAACTATGATCTTCTCCTCTGCCATCAACTTCAATTTGTGGGCTAGGTGTAGTTGCCCGTGCACCACTGCCTGATGGCACTATTGAGCACGAGGAAGGAAGATGTGCGGCACATGACCAACCACCTGTAGGCCCTTGCCCAGTGCAAGCACATGTTTTTGAAGCTCACTGACCAGGAAAAACAACATTAATATGAAGATTCTAATTATCAATGTAAATATGTTTGTATTGTAAATGTTAAGTGTACTCATTATTGTTTTTAATTTCAATAATACCAAGGTGTCCTCGTTATTGTTGTTTTTAACTTCCATGAGAGTAAGGTGTCCTCTTTAAAATTTATTTATAATTATGTATGATCTCTCCACATATTAATCACCAAAATTGCATTTCAAAATCTAAAATAAAAACATCTTGCTTTACGAAGTATTAATTAAATGTATATTTATTTTTATAGATTTTATACAAACCGATTCTAATAATATCCTCGAGTTCAAGATGGGCTATCCGTTTTTCCTACAAAGGTGTTATGCTTTATATAAGCCTACCTTCATAATAAATAATATTTTCATAAATAATGATGTGGATATGAATGTCAAAAATTACTTTTAATTTTTTTTTATATATAAATATTTATATGGATACTGTTTAATGATATTTTTAATTTACTTTAGATATTATTATTTACCCGGATGCGAGTGATAATCAACCCATTAATGGTTATTAGACGGAAGGGCGACGGGAGGATTGACCACATGGCCGCCTGTGTCTTCTCCCATGCCAGCTTGAAGGGCATTCAAGGCACCTTGCAGGTGCCATTAAGTGGGTGCTCTGGTCGAGACCTCACCATAATGCTCATAGCAATGGCCTCCATAGACCATAGCGTTGTTCCTCCTCCCCTGCTCCACTACGTTTGCCCTCCTCAGGCCGTGGAGCCTTGCTCATGCATAGTAACAGGAAGCCGTTGCTGGCTGCTCAGCTGTATAGGCCTTGGCAATGGATTTCACTTCCCCACACCAAGCTCTGCAATTTAGCTCCCACTCAGAATTCCTTCACACACTCTCTGCTCAGTCATTCCACCAATCTCCCCGCTGAGAAATTTGCTTTTAATCCTGCCATGGCTCGCATCCGCCACTGAATGCGAAGCAGAAGAAGGGGCACTCGTGGCGGGGGCGTCTGTCCTCCTGCAACGCCCAGCTTAGACTCTGTATCCCCCTCCACTTCTCCTGATATCCAAAATAGGAGGATATATTGAATCCATATTTGAGGCAATAAAACTAGTACAGTTAGATTTTCATTCTGAAGTGTGGCAGCATTCCTGTGAAGGATCAATGCTTAGAAGAAACCCCGCTTCCATTGTCTTCATATAAAAGGGAGAAAAGAGCGCATTTTGCGAATTCAATTCCAACAGAGTATGGAGAAGATGAATCCTGGTTGTTAAGGATGAATGGTTGGACTAATCTCCACTTCCATTGCCTCCCTTTAAAAGGGAAAGATCATGCAGAACATTTAGATTTAGATTTTCAGTTAGATTTTCATTCTCAAGTGTGGTAGCCCATATCAGGGCTAGCAAGGGATTTGCTATCAAGGATGCTTTCAAGGGATGTGGAAAAGAGACTTTCTCCACAGGAAGTACTGAGTAAGTAAATTTGTTGCAGTTCTGAGAATTAAATATTTTTGTATATCTACTATCTTTATTTTCTCTTAAAATGTAATTATGACCATATTTGCATCATCTGTGGCTGCAGGCCACCCTTGGATCAAGTTTTACACGGAGTCTAATGTAAAGATTCCACCCAGCATTCCTTACACAGAGTCTAATGTAAATATTCCAGCCAGCATTCCAAAAGGGAAAAACTGTTTCCTTGCCGTGAAGGATCAATGCTTAGAAGAAACCCCACTTCCATTGTCTTCATATAAAAGGGAGAAAAGAGCGCAATTTGCAAATTCAATTCCAACGGAGTATGGAGAAGATGAATCTTTCGTCGGGACTTTGCAGGGTTTCTCACGTCTAAGACAGCTGGTATTTCAGAGATGTGATTATCTGAGCCAAAAATTGTAGATGCTCTTGCAGCTGGTATTTCACGGATGAGATTATCTGAGCCAAAAAGGAGCAGACCTTGTGTTCCTGAAGGGCCTGTTCCACTGCAGTGGTCGTCTCACTTAAAACGCAGCTTGTGTACAGCATTTTGAAAGCATGCCATTGATATTGATGACTGTTGCTGACTTACAGTAAGTAAAATCGTTGAAATGCTGGGCAATAAACATTCTGCATATATGTGTTACTTTATTTTCTTTTAAATGAAATTATCAATATACGACTCAATCTTCTGACAATATTTTCCTCTACTGCTACAGGCCACCCTTGGATCAAGTTTTACACAGAATCTAATGTATAGATTTCGGCGAGCTTGTCAAGAGATAAAAAAATTTCCTGGTTGTTAAGGGTGAATGGTTGGACTAATCTCCACTTCCATTGCCTCCATTTAAAAGGGAGAGATCATGCAGAACATGAATCTTTCTTATGGCCTTTGCAGGGTTTCCCACATCCAAAATACCTAGTGCTTGATGTCCAAGCAACAGGGAAATATGCATCTGCCATTTTAGTTATAGAATTATTTGAGCCTAAAAGGAGTAGACCTTGTGTTCCTGCATGCCCTGTTCCACTCCATTGCTTAAGTTACAGTTTGTGTTCAGCATTTTGAAAGCATGCCATTGCTGACTGTCACTGACAGATAGTGATCATTACTTATTGGTCCCGCGGCTCAAGATGTTTATAATGGTGTGACTAATATCATGTGTTGATTTATCTATTCATTATGTGTTGATTAATCCATTCACTGACTAACTAAAGGTGGAAACTAAAAAATATCTTAACATGAATGACTCCATTGTTTGTGCCAGTATAAGGTGTGCCCTGCTATTGAGCCCACCAAACATTGATAAATACTGATATCAATATATGTACGAGGAATTGAATGGTTTGTTTTGTCATTTATACCTATCTCTTACTTGAATGAAATTTCAAGTAATCGGAAAGCAGTTGGAAAAATGCAAGATTTCAGAAAGCCAATAGAGTTGGGGAAATTCAAAATATTTACATTGCATTTAGTCTTTTACTTGACTGAGGTTTTGTATTTTTTGAACCATTCATTGTTGTTATAATTCATCATATATTTATTCTTTTTGTGTGTTGAAGATATTATTTGAGTTAGATGTTGTTATTTCGTAGATTTTTCCATGTGGATTTTAGCAGGGAGGAAAATAAATTGGGTAAAATGATATAACATAATCCAATTTTTTATTAGACATTTTAGAATGCTATTGATATATTTTCTCTAGAATTTGGCATTTATGTGTTGTATAGTATTGACAAACAATTTAATACAATGTTTATTAATGGCTTAATGAACAGATAACTTTCAGAAGTTAGTCTTCGGTGGTTCTTCAACTTTATATGCAATTTCTGATGAGGTAGCTTGGTGGGCTTGATGCCTGGTTTTAGTATTTGTAGAGTTTGTTGAGAAGGGAACAACAAAAAATCCCTTAGAATATGCATCAAATATCTCTAAGGAATCTTCCATTAAATCTCAGAAATTCTTAGCATGGACCAATTGGTCATGTATCAGAGTTAAATAGAATTGTCTGAACCTACCATTTTTTGTTACTATTAACTCAAGCTTTAATTTTATATAAATGCACTTTAACCTTCCCATTTTTCACAAGAAAAAGTCAACTTTCCATTTTTTGTTACTATTAACTCAAGCTTTAATTTTATATGACTGCAGTTCAACCTTCTCATTTTTCACAAGAAAAAGTCAACCTTCCATTTCTAGACATGAAAGTACCTTCTCTTACAAATAAAGCACTAAATGACCATTAAATCTTACAAATAAAGCACTAAATGACCATTTGCTCTGGCAAGAACATGATGATCTTCCCTTCTCTTGCAAGGTACCTACCCACTTTGTGAAAGGGCCTTTTCTTAGCTTGTCATGTTGGAATGCCAATGCATGTGGGTGTCCATTTCCAATAAATTATGCAATTGTTTTTCTATTTGTGCGCTTATGGTCGTCGTATGAGTATGTATGTTCTACCATGCTGAACAGGTTTCTAGGGGTGTCCCCATCACTTAAAAATATAATCTTGAGTATTGTGTTGTTGGCAAGAAAACATAATTGTTAATGTAGAACATATCACTTTGTTCACTTCTTTGTGGTTCAAATACACAAATACTATTGGGTTTAGAGGATAGAAATAAAATTGTTGGTGAGCTAAGTCACTTGACACTAGGATTCAGGATTCAATGGATACAAGGATTCAAGTGTCAGATACAGACACTGTGGGAACAAGACACGTTTGGATACGTTATATATATATAGATATATTAAAAATTAGTTATTTCTTACACAAATTCTCATTCATGATACAAATTCATTGATCGAAACATAGATTTTCATCTAGATGTAAGTTTTACAAAGTAACATTATGCATACAAAATTACAAATACAATTGTGACATAAATGATAAATCATAAATTATAATACATATTCAATTCATCAATGATCCAAAAGACAAGATAGTAAGATAAATACACTGTAGTTTTCTCATTAAGTCATCAAAATCAAAATGTGTACTGTTTACATAGGTAGTGCAATGGCAATGGCAAATAGAAATAGCAAATACAAAATAACTACAAGTATACAACCTCAACGCAGTAGGTAGCTCATGACTCATGAGTCATCAATCCTCATAGTCATCATCAAAATCAACATCATTGTCCTCATCATCATGGTCACCACTTCTCTCCTCTGTTTCATCCTATTCCTTTGTATCCAAAGTCATCTCTGCATATTCTTGTGTGAATTATGACCCTTCTACAGTATCACCATCATCAAATTTGATAGGCTCTAGCACTAGATCATTGAGATCCAAGTTGGCCAATGCCAACTCAACACTATTGTTTAGACTCATATCATCAGGTAAGACATCCCACATCTTTGTTTTTCGCTTCAACTACTCATCCCTCTGCCTACAGATAAGATGAAATTTGGTGTGCACATACACCATTGTCTCTGCCCTGGACTGCTCAAGCTTGCTCTTCTTGACACTATACAAATTCTCATATGTGCTCCAATTCCTCTCACAACAAGAGAATGAAGTCACCTGAGAGAGGAGCCTCATAGCTAACTGCTATAGAGGAAGGCTTGTTGGCCCCTGATTTTCTAGGCAAGAATAAGGCTTCTTAGCCCCTATCTCTAATCATATCATATCATGCAAAATGACCAGTGCCAGTGGAAAACTTTGTAAAGGCATCATCCACTTCATCAAGGGATGGTCGACCCTGAAAAACCTATATGAATGTATCTTTCCTCCCCTGTGAGATTTCACCATCCATGTGAGGAGGGAATATGCGGGAAGTTCCACCATTCAGCCATTCATGGTTGTAGTATTTTGGGTTCAATGAGTGAGCCAAACAATGTAAATGTGTGAAATTCTTGTCCCATTTGTTGACAAGAATATCCTGTATAGTGGTGAAGAAGGCCTCTGATGATGTCTCATACTTGGGTCACTCACTTTGTAAAATAATGCTTCTCACAGACTCGATCATGGAATCCCAGCCCTCATAAAACTCTCCTAGGATGGGTTGATTTATATCTGCAAAACGAAGAAAAGAAATGATAGGGTCCATGATCTGAATAAGTAGATCTACCCTCTCCCACCAAGCATCATCTAACACTATGCCCTTCACTCTTTTAGAGGCTACTTGATCTGTCTTTCTCCAAAAGTCCAAAACTTTGAAATAACCATCGCCCCAAGAGCGGTCTTGACCTTCCTCAACCTCTTCAACATGATGAATGAAGAGGCAAACCATGTATCCACAATCTTCAACAATGATATATTTTTGTACTCCTTGTAGATAGTGAGGGCATTTGTATGATTTGTACAAAGTTACAGATATGCCATGCATCCTCAATAATGTTACCAATCCAAAGCACATAGAAGCAATATATTTCAATGCTAAATTCAATGAATGGACAATTCAAGGTGTCCAAAATGCTTGTGGATATTTGGCTTCCACAATCATGCCAACAACCTTGCAAACAGGTGCAATATCTGTAATGATTTGCACACAAGAATCAACTCCTACATCTTCAATAACTTTAATAAACAACTCACCCATATATTGTGCATCCTTGTATTGTCCAAGTGCATCCATTTCTTTGAAGAAAAATGAACCATTCAAGGAAGAAACCATGAAGTTGATGGGTGGGTGTCATCTTGGATCTTTCCATCGATTAGAAATAATGCTAACTCCAGATGTTGGCCATGATGTTTTAATAGGCTTAAGCATTTTTTCCACCTTTTTTTGCCTTCGTCAACAATGTGGTTCTAAGATTATCTGACCCAGGAGGCACATACCTTGATGGATCCCCTTGAGTTAGAGCTCGACACATCTCAATAAATAGAGGTGAGCTTGCAACATTAAAGGATATTAAGTTTTTATAGAAAAAATAGGCAATGGTGAGATCAAGCTCTGCTTGTTTCTCCTTCTAAAAAATCTTGTCCATTGGACCAAGTGAAATTGTCTTTCTTTTTGTTGTTTGTCCCCCACGAGAACTCTCAAATGGGATTTTTTTGCTGCTTTTCCTCAAGAACGGAAGGGGGTCATCATTCTTGTTTTTCTATTATTTTGTAGCCACATTTTCCATACCAACATTGGACTCTCTTAGCATTTCTTTCTTCTTTGGTAATGACACATTTGTACAAGCTCCAATTCCATAGCCTGGTAAAGCCAACAAATGATATTTTACACAAAAATATGTGCTCATGAAAGTATTGTGGCAGTAACTACATTTCCAACTCACATTTCCTCCTCCCTTCACCTTGTTGGGTGGCTCTTGCTCTCTTGTGACATATTTCCACAAGGGATATTTGTTACCTTGAGGAGGAAGTCTTCCTTCAACATTTGAAGTTACTGTTGCAGCCCCACTTGCAGCCCTTGATGAAAATGGGAGAGGAGGGGAAACTCCAATGGGGACAATCTTCCCCTTCCTTTTCCCCTTCCCTACTGCCCTTGATTGAGCCATGAATGTTGTAAGAAAAAATAAAAAATGAAAAAATTTGTAAAAGAAATGCGCATGAAAGCTACTGTAATAAAAAATGAAAAACAAAAAAGAGAGAAAATGCACTTACCTGTTGCTTGAATCTCATCGAAAATTCTCCCACACCCTTTGCTCCTTGCTCCCAAACGCCCACAACAAACTAAACAAGTGAAAGTGCCACACGACATCCCTTTTTCCGGATTCGAATTTGAAAATAGGGATTCGTCGTATACGATCGAGACATGATTCGGATTTGATCATCTCCTGATCGGACGCGACGAAATTGAATTTTCGGATTTGAATCTACCTGAATCGTGTCCGATTCGTCAGATTCAGGACACGACGAGCCTGGGATACGAATCTAGTTTCATAGCTTGTGAGTTGTTGTAGTAGATAAGATAATAAGAACAACTATTTCTTTGTTGATGAGTTTGGATGGCTAGCAAACTCCCCTGTAGATATTCAAGGTTTCAAAACCCTTCAACCATTCTAGTTCTGTGACCCTTGTCCACGCTATCACTGAATGTGAAATTCAAATTTAACAATGGTAATTCCGAAAAACATAAAAATCTTGGGGAGGTGGTCTAGGCGCTGGATGAATACATTCTCAAGGCTGGATGAACACAATATCAAGGCCTTTAAAGCAGGTAAAGAGGTTTGAAAAGAGCATAATTTTGGCAAAGTCTAAGAGTAAGATATCTATCACTCTAATTTCCACTTGACTTAACATACTCTGTAATTTTCCATCCCATTGAGCGCTAGTCATCTGTGGATGTTAATATAATTCCTTTCTATCCTGTTCCCTTCATCTCTATATTGTGAAGAGGTTTTGATAGATATGAATATGAGATTCAAATTTCAGGCTCTCGAACAATCCAAATGAGCATCTCATTTTGTGTCAACTCTTATAATCTATTGAGAGAAAACTTTTGTGTACCCGCTTTTTTTTTATAAATTATGACAAATTGGGTTAACTGTAGCTACCTCAGAAATATGAGGCTTTCTCTGCTTTGCTTAAGTTCACTTCTTCAAGGATGAGGATTGTTTT
This sequence comes from Pinus taeda, assembly GCA_000404065.3. Lineage (NCBI taxonomy): Eukaryota > Viridiplantae > Streptophyta > Pinopsida > Pinales > Pinaceae > Pinus > Pinus taeda. The sequence continues at coordinate 25,608 of APFE030179880.1, forward strand.
CTAAACTTACAACCCAAATAGTAACTTCCCATACTAAAAACACTAGTTGGTGATGAAATTCAACGTAGTAGAAGTTTAATACAGAAAGGGTAGTTGGAACAGTTACCCTCACAACCTGCTTAATGAAATAGATTGGCACAAGTTTCTTCACAAAACCATCTCGAGTGAAGAGAACCCTCCAGAGAGTTCAAGTGAGTCCAGTCGACGTTTGCTCCAGGTACAGTGAGATCCTTCCTTCACCGTCACCTTAGGAAATAATCTTAAGTTTATGGACACTAAGGTTACCAACAACAGCAAATACAACTAGGGGAATGGTCTACGATCCGATCTACACACAAGGGCAAAGTAACAAAGCTCAATCCCCTTGAAGGCTCCTCGACATCGTCAATCTGAGGTTTATCAACAAGTGACCCTAGGCTCCTCGACAATGGTTAATCTGAGGTTTACCGTTTATAATATGGGCAAATCTTCTATCTTTCCCAATAAGACCGAATTGATTGTCTCAAAGGTTCGGACATGATCTCGTGATTGACTCCTTTAAGAGAAGCTTCCTAGAATGCATCAATTACAATTGGATTTATTTCCTACTGCAAGATGTATCTACTTGTTTGTTTTAACTATCTTAGAGAGTTAATTACTTCCTACTCCAAGATACTAGCCTAAGCTATATTGGTGATAAGAGCCCTAGAAATAGAAAAGATTACTATATTAATTTTAATTAAGCATTTCTTTTATGGGTTGTTCTTTAAGTCAATAGGTATGGAGATGAAACTTTGATGGTGTGAAGACTCGACTCCAAAAACACTAAAAAGATGCACCTAAAATGATAAGAAATTCGTTTTTGTTTCAATGAAATTCTAGCTAAAAGAAAGAGTTTTAGAATGCAATTCTTTAAGAAACAATTCTTTCTTTCAACATGGAAATGGAAAGAAAATATTTTTGTCTTTTCCAATAAGAACTCAAAACGAGACTAATAATTAATGCTCACAATAAATCCCTTTCCTTTTTCAAAACTCGAAACTACAAAAAACAATTTGCTTCAAAAGAGATCTACAAGTTCTAGAAAAACACTCAAAATTACAAAAACTAATTTTGAGATCTAAAAACTTTTAAAACCTAAATTGAATAAAAAGCTTCAATTATTTTTGAGTATGTTTTACTTAGTTGTTCAATAAACTAAGGATTCATTTGTTCAGAATAACAAACCAATCAAAAACATCAAGATATGTTTTC
>APFE030179885.1:0-18537 GCA_000404065.3 Pinus taeda
TCCCCACCTCTGTCGGATCTGAGGCACTTAATTTTGTGACCTGATTCATTTTCAACCAAGGCTTTAAAGGATTTGAATTTTTCGAATGCTTCATCTTTGTGCTTCATAAGTCTTAACCAGACAAACCTGGAGAAATCGTCAATGAATAATATCAAGTATTCTTCTCCTCGAGGTGTTCTTTTCCTGAATGGACCGCATGTATCTGTATGTACTAGCTCAAGAGGCATGCTAGCCGATCCTTCCTTCTCTGGAAAGTTAGTTCTCGTTTGTTTTCCAAACTGACATGATTTGCATATGGTGTTGTCAGGAATTTTGATATCTGGAAGATCGCGAACTGCCTGATATTTGCATGCTTTCCTTATTTGTGAAAAGCTTAGATGCCGCAACCTCCGATGCCATAACCAGTGCTCATCATCCTTGCTCAGATAGCATTGTTGTTCTTCTTCTTCAAATATGTATTTGGAGTTCTTTTGCCTTTGATCACTGTTTTACCTGTATTAAGATCACGAACAAGACATCCATTTGATTTGAATATCACCTCGGTTCTTTGATCACACATCTGACTGACACTTAGAAGATTATGTTTCAATCCATCAACATACAAAACATTTCCAGCCTTGACCTTTTCTTTTAAGTCTAAAAGGAATGGGAATATTCATAAATGAAGATCTCCTTCTAGAAATTCAAGCATAATTAAGAAAGGAGTTTCAAAAGGTAAAAGAAGCTAGGAAGGAATGAAAATGGGTGATAATCAGAAATAGAAAAGCCTTTATCCGAGATAGAATCCAAAAAGATAGTAATAAATAGCAATTCAACATGCTCTAGATTCTTTCTTGGAACTGTCATGGTTTTCCATGGAACAAAGGCCCCAAGCTAAGTTGGATCTCGAATGATGTTGATATTATTTTTGTTATTGAAACTTGGGAGCACGAACCATCTAAGGTCCCTAACATACATGGCTTTATGCTATGGTCTACCAGGAACAAGTGATCCCCCGTAGAGGCATTGGGAGAATAACTTGTTACATTAAGAAGGACATCTATCCCCATGCTAGGATTTATAAAATCAACCCTTACAACCAATATAGTTGGATAGAGATCACTGACATTAATAATAAAAAGACCTACATAGTAATATGGTATTCCCCCCATCAATTCTAACTTCTATAAGAAGAAGAATCTAGATAAAAATAGTCCTTTCAATGGTTTAGAGAATGATATTTTTAGCCTAAGGAATGAAGGTAATATCCTTTTAATAGGTGACTTTAATGCTCAAACTTCAAGAAACCAAGCTATTATTCTAAGCAATCATTCCAACCCTAATCCTCTTTAGTTAGATGAAGAACCTACTCTGGCTAGTAGCTACAAAAGGAGCTCTGAAGACCTCGGGGAGAATTTGTTTGGGTTGGAGATAGTCAAGCTCTGTAGTGTTTAGGATCTCATAATTCGCAACGGTCTAAAGAAGTGGCCCAACTCTAGCTAGATGACCTACATCCATGGGCTTGGTAGCAATGTGGTAGACTATGCTATTTCCAATCTTCCTTTATACAACGAAATAATAAATTTTGACATCTTAAATGACCACGAGCCTGACTCTGATCATAGGCCTTTATTTATAACTCTCAATTTTTTCATGCATAGAGATCCCATAGAAAATAATCCTTATAGCCAAAAGAACTTAATATTTGATAGAAATAAAAACGAATTAATGAATTAAAAACCAATTTGCTTCCTTTATCTAGTATTGAAAACGTAGAAGACCTCTATCATAATTTTACTACAACCCTCTCATATTCTATTAACAAGTTCTCTATTGAAGTTTTGAATAATAAAAGAAATAGCAAAACCAACCCATGGTATGAAAAAGATTGTAAATGTGTGAGGAGAGCCATTAAGGAAGTTGTTGATGAATCTCTTAAAATGGACAAGATAAAAATATACAAAGCCCTAACTAAAAAGAAAATGAGGCAGTACATTTGTAAAAGACAAGATCATCTCTTACACCTCTCTAAGGTAGCTCCTACAAAATTTTGGAGGCATATTCTGAATAAGAAAACTAAAGATAATAATAAAATTTCTTTACACGATTGGAATTCCTATCTTAAAAAGCTTTATGAATCTCCAGATGTTATGGATGACTTTGAAACCCTACTCACAACGAAATAAGTTTTCTCATTAGAAGACATTGATTTTGGCATTAATCGCTTGGCAAATGGAAAAGCTAAGGACATTGAAGGTTACTAGGAAAAAATCTTAAAAATTGGAGGTCCTGTCCTCATCCCCCACATCCACAAGCTTTTCAATCAAGTAGTCGATCAACAGTTCCCTAAACCGTGGACTGAGAGCCTCATTATCCCTATTTTTAAAAGTGGGGATACAAATAACCCCTCTAATTATCGCAAAATTATGATCAACCCTCTCTTAGCCAAGTTATATGTTATTATTTTGGAAAGGAAGTTGAGCATATGGCTTGAAAGTGAAGGTAAGTGGGTTAAAGGCCAAGTGGGTTTTAGAAGGAATCATTCAACAACAGATCACCTCATTATGCTTAGGATCATTGTGGAGGAATGTCATAATGATGAATCCAATCTCTTTTTTTGCTTTGTGGACTTCTGAAAGGCTTTCGATACGGTTCCTAGAAACAACCTTTGGAATAGATTAGAAAAGCTAAAGGTTCCTTCAAAGTTGAGAGTTGCCGCTATAAGGTTATACGAGAATGTAACTTCCAAGCTAAAAAGCAATGAGGGGTGATCAAAAGATATCAAATGTAATATCAGACTTAAAAAAGGTTGCCCCCTCTCCCCTATACTATTTGGCATTTACATCAACAAGCTTGAAGGTTATTTAGAGGAAGCAGGATGTGCTGGCATGATCTTAGCTGGGATAGTCATCATCCTTCTTCTCTATGCTAATGATATTATTCTTCTCGCAAGGTGCCCATCTGATCTTGATAAACAACTTAGGCTTCTTAAGGATTTCTACTCTACCATGGGTATGACTGTTGACACTAACAAAACAAAAATTATGATTATCAAATCCAAGAAGGACACTTACACTAATTTTATGTATGACAATAATAACTTGAAGGAAGTGTATTCTTACAAGTACCTAGGAATTGATTTTCATCACAAGCTCAAGTAGTGCTATAGCATTGAGAAAAGGATTAATGGGGGGTGGAAAGTTTACTTTGGTTTTGAAAATAATTGTAAAACAACAAAACTCATAATGTGGGATAAAAAGAAGTTCCTCGTGAAACTTTAGTCACTCATGTTATCTTATATGGATGTGAGGTCTAGGGTTGCAACATCTCTGGAGAATCCTAGATAAAGATTGAGCAAATCCAGAAGAATTTTATAACGTATAAACTGAAAATTAGAATAAATACACCCTATCCTATTCTCCTTATAGAAGTAGGTCTTTCCCATATCGAGAGCCTAGCTATGACTAGGCTTCTAGTGTAAAGGCACAAACTCAATAATATAGGAGATCATAGACTTCCTAAGCTAGCTTTAAATTCCAGCCAAAACCACCTCAGGCTCAAGCGGGGGTGGTATAAAGACACGAGGGACTGGTTAAACTATTGGGAGATCAACGAGAATGATGCATTGCAAAACATTAATAACATTAAAAATATTGTTACTTCTAAGTTCAAAGAAAAAATGTGGTGTGAAAAAGATTTAGCAGCAAAAATAAAATTAAGTTATTATAAGAAAGTCATCAACCCCACCCTAGAAGATCAAAAGTATCTCTTTGTTTTAGCCAACTCAAAGAATAAAATTAATATAGTGAATATTAGAATGAAGTCTCATGAGCTCCATAGTGAAACAGGTCGTTGGGCAGTTCCTAAACACCATGGATGGAAAGGATCTGCCATTTCTCTGAGAATAGGAACATCGAGGATGAAAACCACTTCCTCTTAGAGTGCCCCACGTACAACCACATTAAATATCAATTTCATAATCTTTGTTGCAATACTGACCTTCCTAGCCTTTACGATGTCAAAATTACCGTGAGCTCGGGAAGTTTCTCTCCAAGGTTTTTGAGCATAGGAATAAAATCTCAAATCAAACTAAATAATTTGTTTCTTTACATCCAATAGACCAAGTTTGGTGTCAGTGGACGTTAGCCACCACCACCACCACCACCACCACCATCATCATCATCATCATCATTTAACCGCTTGAGAAATTTGATTTAAATAAATGTTTTGAGGATTATTATGAATTGATAAGATCACTCAGCTATTTAATTTATATAAGTGTGCTAATATATTCTATATGTATTTTTATATGGTAAGTAAACTTATTTTATTGTAATCCAAATTATTTAGAACTGTATATTGATATTTTCTTCAATATTTTTATACTTTTCCAAAAACATGAAATACTCTTTTAATCAATATTAACAAGTTATTAAAACAAATTTAATAATATTAAGATAAATTTAATAATATTTATATATCAAAAGATTTTGAAAATATAATCTTAATTATAAATACTTTTCTCCTTCACATATCTATAGCAAAATCAATATTCTCAGAAGCATTGTGCAAAATTTTAACATTGTAGAGTGAAAGGATTTAATTTTAGAAAAATGCATTGTGAAAAATTCTAGCATGGTTAAGGGAAAGGAATTAATTTTAGAAAAACTAAAATCATCAGTGATTTAGTTTTAGTTTTTAACATTTTAGGTAATTGTATTATGTTTTTGGTTGTAGTGATTCAGTAGTTTTTGAGATCATTGATTGGGAATTTTTTGTTTCACAAAGTAAAAGTAAATAAGTGTAACAAGGTGGTGTAACAAGGTGTATTGAAATCATTTGTTAAATTATAGTATGTATATTTATTATAATAAAAGTTTTTAAAAAAAATTAAAAAGTATATAGAATAAAGGTTGAAATCGAGATTGATTTTCAAAATAATTATGTTTTGTTTTTTTTTAAATTAAATTAATTAATTAGAAAAATGTGATATGAATAAATTTCATATAAAATGAGTTATAGTTTTTGGACATGTGGTATTAACAACACATGGTATTGTAACAAATCTCAATTATAGATTAAGAGTTTTTATGGTAAATTGGGGTAAATCTCCATAATTAAGAAACTTGTCTATATTTTTTAAACGTAAAGATGCTTAAGTTTTATATGAATTCCTTTTATTAATATTGATGAATATATAGATATATAATATATATATAATAAAGTTAGCACGACTACATTTTCATCATGTTCAAGCAAACAGTGACTTCACATCAAGAGCATCCGATCATTGTCTATAAAAAGCCACATGGACGATGGTACTAATAGTACTTTAAGATAAAGTTATAATTTAGTTGGTTTTTAGGATTTTTTATTGTATTTTAGCAATGCAAAATGTATCATGAAGAAAGTGTTTTAGTAGTTATTATAGATTGATGTCTATCTAAATTTACTAGCCATTTAATTTATATGGCTAAGATATTTCATTATATTACATATTTTAATACATATTCCATCTTTCTCTAAAAATTGAATTAAAAAAATGGATATAAAAAATTGAATATTTTTTAATTAACAAAACTTATTTTTAATTTTGTAATGTATTTATAATATCTTGAGGTATAAGAATCAAATTATGTAATCAGAATAAGCTATGTTTAAAAACACATCCAATATTTAAAATCATATTTGACTGTTTTGCCCCATCTGTCATAGTATTTTCCTTTTCCTTAATTAAAGTCTTTATGATTTGATTTATTTGGATGATACATTTTCTAGGATATGAAAATATATCTAGTTCTATGAAAGGGTGGTCATCACAAGTTTCTGATAGGCTAGGCTTTCTTGTAAGTAGCTTTCTAGGATATGAAAATACATCCAGTTCTATGAAATGGTGGCCATAGGCTAGGCTTTCTTATAAGTAACTTCCTATGATATGAAGATACATCTAGTTCTATAGAATGGGGGTCACAAGTCTTTCAGAGGCTAGATTTTCCTATAAGTAGCTCAAATTGTGAAAGACTATTGAAACATATAATAACAGAGTTGAAAAAGTCTTTGATAAGCTAAGTTTTTCTTTAAGTACATCAAATTGTGAAAGACTATTGCAACATATAATAAAAGAGTTGAAAAAATTAAAACAATTGTTAAATCTTCTTTATGTTTTTTAATTAAAAAACACATTAATTTATGCATACAAAATTTAAATATAAAATCGGATATGTCGGCGTAGATAATAGTTAAAAGAAAATATAAGAGTTCAAAAAATTAAAACAATTGTTAAATCTTCTTTTTGTTTTTTAATTGGAAAACACATTAATTTATGAATATTGCACATATAAAATTCAAATATAAAATCGCATATGGCAGAGAGGTTCAAGCATTGGCAAGTACGGGAAGTTCTAATAACTTTATATCAGCGAGGTTTGCGGAAGAGGCAGGGTTGCTGGCTACCATGGACGAATGGGAGATGCCTGTGTGGAACTTGGCAGTGGGTAAGGTACGAGATGTACCCGTACAGATGGAAGGGCGCAAAAGACTTTTGGACTTCGTGGTAATAGATGCTGAAGGCATTGATATAATACTTGGACGAGAAGGACTTCTTCAGATCCACCAGACAATAGAAGAGGTTGCTGGCCCGGAAGAGGAAGTCGTGTCGACCGAAGATGATGGAGACTCGATGGAGCAAGATTGGGGTGCAGATTGCATGACCGAGGATGTTGCAGACGTGACGATAGGTGGGGATGAACTTGAATTTGATCAGGTTGGACCACAATCAGGCAGGTGGCATACATGTGTAAGTGAAGGTACTCCCATAGAGAGACCTCATGGCAATGATACAAATGGTTCATATGAACTTTTGGCCGATAGACCGTGTGCGAAAAGAGGCAAGAACAGCTTGCCTAAGCGGTGGATGTTCGTGCCATGGATGACTACGATGGAGTATTCGGTGGATGCAGGGGGTGGCAAAGTCAGTTTGCCAAGGCCAGAAGACATCCTACCGTGGAGATGCAAGAAGGAACCTTGTATGAAGAAGCAAGGTTTGACGATGATCGCAGAACTTGGTGAGAGTACTTATGACCTTACGGTGAGAGGCACAAGGGCTCGGGACAAGGGTGGAACATAATGATCGTGGCGAACGATTGAGTCATGCTTTAGCCATATGGCTAAGTGCCCGGCATGACTCATGGGCAGTTGAAGAGGGCACGTGGTTGATGATGAGGTTGGTGACCAAGCTCGCTAAACCGAAAATGGCAGTCTGATGCAGCAACTTATTGTGGATACACTTCTGGAGATGACTCTTACTGACATCCGATGAAGTGTAACCCGGCATGGATGTTGAGAAGATGGACATGCTTTGTGACATGGAGGTCCATACATGGTGACTTGGAGATCTGAAACATTGAGGAGCCGGGTCGATGTCTAATTTCGGACTTGATGTAGTATGGGATGCATACTCCCGCAACGTGCACAGGATTACGAAACGAGAGGGCGACTTGGTATAGAGGACCGAAGAGGGCACGATGGTATGGAGGTTGTCGGGACGACAACGGAATAAGGTGGGGGAGGATGTAACGCCCTGAGGACCGGGCGCTCCGCACGACGACGGGCGACCCGAACGAAGGCTGAACGACCTCTCACCCGACGGTCCGTTTGGAGACTTGACACGAAAAGCGACATAACCAATGCGACGAAGGTGGCATACGGGCAGCAGGGCGAATGTGGAGACGGGAGCCCAAACGAACAGTTGGTCAATCGAGTGGTGAACGAAACGAGGGCGGTGGGCGACACGATAGTGCGCCCACCCGCCCGAACAACCAACAAACAAACTATGTGGGCGACATAACTAAGGATGTGACACATGTAAAAGACATTACATAGCTTGTACGAAAGGAAGTATGTAATAAAACAATATAATATATACATGGGAGGAAGCATGTATATCAAAGGCCAATTAAAATAATGTATGGGCTCGTATATAAGAGGGCATGTCGGCCATGAGGGATGGATAAAAAGCGACATAAAGTATATGGGCATACATGGATGGACCAACATACGTTATGAAGAGAGAGAACGAATGAAGGCTCCATTAAAATAATGACATGGAGAGAGAACGAATGGAGGTCCCATTAAAATAATATATGGGCTTATGACATGTCGGCTATGATAATAAAAATAGAACCGACATAGTGTATGGGCATGTATGGAAGAATGTGGACCTTATATGTGCATAGGGGTGTGCGCATATGTTAATGGAGATTGTTAAAATAGTCCGAATATACGTGGCTCTCGCTTGGGTAATGGAAATGGCCATAAGAGAGTGCGTATGTGTATACCGCATGGACTTATAACATGTCGGCCATGGATAAAGCCGACATAGTAGATGAGCACGCGGGATTTTTAAGTGGACTTTTAATGAATCAAGGAGGTCGGCTTTACATAAAGCGGGGCCTCAAACATGATGGAGAATCATATATATATGCTGGAGAGTCATTCAGGACAGGCATCGAATGGGATCTCACGGAAGTCTTTCGCATCAAGGGCAAGAAGACGCGAAGATGGGCGCAGTCTATGCGCAGGCCTGAAAGAGTCTTCGTATGATTGACTTGGGATGCGAGGGTATAGACTCAGCAAAAGAGATCGATTAACGAATCGGGCACAGCGGATTGGATTCGGGGAAAGCAAAGTGCTGGCGGATCAGAATTCGGGTGCACAGCTGTTTGGACAGTCAACTCATAGAACAATCTCGGTATATTACTGCGCAGACTCACTGGGGCAAATGATAAAGCACGGGTGACAGCGTAGAGGATAAATATACACAGCAGATTGGCACGGGTTGGGGAACGGGACTCGGACGGAAGTGCAGACATATAAGTGCGCAGCTTTATATAATTACGTCGGGTAATTTATGTGAAGGCCCGCTCTTGGGTAAATGTGCAGAGATATATGCAGCAACGGACCGTTAAGTCTTGTATAGCTGGTTCGAACGAAGGCTCGGGCAGAGTGAGTAGAACGCACTGTTGAAAAATTTGATTTAAATAAATGTTTTGATGATTATTATGAATTGGTAAGATCACTCAGCTATTTAATTTATATAACTGTGCTAATATATTCTATATGTATTTTTATATGGCAAGTAAACTTATTTTATTGTAATCCAAATTATTTAGAATTGTATATGGATATTTTCTTCAATATTTTTATACTTTTCCAAAAACATGAAATACTCTTTTAATCAATATTAACAAGTTATTAAAACAAATTTAATAATATTTATATATCAAAAGATTTTGAAATATAATCTTAATTATAAATACTTTTCTCCTTCACATATCTATAGCAAAATCAATATTCTTAGAAGCATTGTGCAAAATTTTAACATTGTAGAGTGAAAGGATTTAATTTTAGAAAAATGCATTGTGAAAAATTCTAGCATGGTTAAGGGAAAGGAATTAATTTTAGAAAAATTAAAATCATCTGTGATTTAGTTTTAGTTTTTAAAATCATATTTCACTGTTTTGCCCCATCTGTCATAGTATTTTCCTTTTTCTTAATTAAAGTCTTATGATTTGATTTATTTGGACGATACATTTTCTAGGATATGAAAATATATCTAGTTCTATGAAAGGGTGGTCATCACAAGTTTCTGATAGGCTAGGCTTTCTTGTAAGTAGCTTTCTAGGATATGAAAATACATCCAGTTCTATGAAATGGTGGCCATAGGCTAGCCTTTCTTATAAGTAACTTCCTATGATATGAAGATACATCTAGTTCTATAGAATGGGGGTCACAAGTCTTTGAGAGGCTAGATTTTCCTATAAGTAGCTCAAATTGTGAAAGACTATTGAAACATATAATAACAGAGTTGAAAAAGTCTTTGATAAGCTAAGTTTTTCTTTAAATACATCAAATTGTGAAAGACTATTGCAACATTGAAAAAATTAAAACAATTGTTAAATCTTCTTTATGTTTTTTAATTAAAAAACACATTAATTTATGCATACGAAATTTAAATATAAAATCGCATATGTCGACGTAGATAATAGTTAAAAGAAAATATAAGAGTTCAAAAAATTAAAACAATGGTTAAATCTTCTTTTTGTTTTTTAATTAGAAAACACATTAATTTATGAATATTGCATATATAAAATTCAAATATAAAATCGCAAATCTCTGGCGGAGATAATAGTTAATGGAAAATATACGAGTGGGAAAAATTAAAACAATTGTTAAATCTTCTTTCTGCTTTCTTAATTAGAAAACACATTAATTTATCTATATATAAAAATATTGCACATATAAAATTTAAATATAAAGTCGCATATCTCCGCGTAGATAATAGTTAAAAGAAAATACAAGAGTCGAAAAAATTAAAAAAAATTGTGGAATTTTCTTTGTGTTTTTTAATTAGAAAACACGTTAATTTATCTAGATATATGTGAATAGTGCATATATAAAATTTAAGTATAAAATCGCATATTTCGGCGTAGATAATAGTTAAAAGAAAATGGTTTTTAACTGCATATTTAGATTCAGCACCTTGAAAAACCCTTGGGACTTTTTGATTGTGCAGAAACTAGCTATCAAACTTGCACTTCCAATAAATTGCTGCCGGATTTTTACCGGAAAAACTCACCAGAAAAGCTTTCAAAAAATCTCATTATAGACAACTACATAGAAAAGAAATTGTCTATAACACAACTTTTTAGAGATCTATATTGTGGTAATTTTTTTGAAAATATATTAACTTCTAAACACCCTTATTCGTAAACACCTTTATTCGTGACTTGTAACTATTTGAAAATATAGTTACAAGGACTTTTTGCATAATGCTTTGACTATTTCGGGAGGAGAAAGGTGGTGTTGAATTTGACAACAGCATTGAACCCGGAAACGGATTCCGTGCTAACAACGGCGTAGCCACGAGCAAATCTGAACTTGCCCGTCCCTCCAACCACAGCAAACTCACACTCCGGTTGACCGAACCTGTCGGTTCCCTGAAACTCCAAAGTGCTGCCTTTGTACTCCGAATTCTGAAAGATGAGCGTGAAAACCGTGAAGAAATCAAGTCCAGTAACCAGATTTGTATTCACGTACATCCCTTGACCTTGGCCAACAATCTGGTCAGAGGCGGAGTTTGGTCCTTTGGTTATGACTTCGCTGAAAACTACTAGGGTTCCAAACTTGCCCACGTTTGAAGAAGAACCATTTAATCCCGCCACTGGATCCCTTCCGCTCAAATTATTGTGGAAGTAAAACACCGTATTCATCTCTCTTTCACCCACAGTAGCCTGCAGGGAGACGATGGCGACGACGGCCATGACTGCAAATAAAAGCCCGGAACCCATCGAGGAGTAATGGGAGAAGGTACAATAACAAATGGAGCAGCAGTGTGTATTTGTGGGATAGTGGCCCAGCGCTCATAGATAAATAGCTGCTGCTGCCCGTAAACGACAAAGCTTCCAGATTCTAAACCCAACTCACGAGATGCTCTTGGTTTTTGTTTTCTATGTAATTACTCACATGATGCTCCTCTTTTTGTTTTCTGTGTAAAGCAACCGATGATGACGTTGACCTAAAATATATTTAATTACACACCCAAATGAGTATAACACCATTGGAGAACTATAGAACATAATGATAGAGGTGACCGAGTTGTATGATGATGACCGAAAAGGGAGGAATATTATTATGATTGACTTATGATACAATGTCTGTGTTTCCTTTTGGGGGGCGGGAAGGGAACCTTCGATAACGAAGCCGTCCCCCCCTTTTTTTCTACCTGCCCTATTAGCGTAGCGAGCCCGGCACACGTTTTCGGATTACAGGTCCCCTCCCCTGCGGCGGGAAACCCCAAGCCGGCGCCCCAGGTCAAGCACTCGAAAGCCTTGTTAAAGCCCCTTGTAGCTGCCCACTTCAGGAAACAATGTTTATTCACTATTTTTATATCTTTGAATTTAATAATAATAAATGATAAAAATAAACCTAAGAACATAGTAATAAGATATAATTATGATTGACAACAATGTATGTGTTTCTTTCATATTTCCCACAACGTTTTGTCAATGATTTGAGAAGAAAGTTGGCGTTGAAATTGGCCGTAAAACCACGATCAAATCTGAAGTTGTCCGTTTCTCCCACTGGGGTTGACCGTATTTACATTGAAGTAGATTGAATTGAGATTGTTATTTATACATTTGTAGTGTAGGAAGATATAAGTAATAAAAAAAAAGTCTCATCAGTAATTTTAGTTTTTGGAGTTTTGGTGTTTGGTGTCCATTTATAAAGAGTTTTACGTGTGTTGTTCACAAATTTGAAGTTGGCAGTACTTACATTACTGTTGATCGAACTTGTCATGTGTAGAGTGCTTGTAATAGATAGGGTAACTTATTTAAATAATAAATACAAATCAAAAAACAAATAGAAGACAAAACAGAACTATTGGAGAATAAAATTGTGGCAATGGAGACTAGGTTTCAGGTTATAGAAAAACAAAACCAAGATACTAACCAAACATCCCAGCAAGGAGATGTTGATACTCTAGAGAGTCTAAAAATGAAGGACATGATTAAAGAACTAGAAGAAAAAAGTTAATAGCTGCCTCACCCTAAATAATGTAGTAGATAAATTAGTTATCAAGCCTATTAAACATGAAATGAAAAAATTAATAGAATTAGAACATGAGCGTAACAAAAAGACCTTGAACATTATAATCTTCAATTTAAAAGAGGAGGTTGATGATTATAATCTTCAATTTAAAAGAGGAGGTTGATGAAGATACTTCTTGATGAAGTTCCTCTTTGAAACTTTAGTCACTCATGTTATCTTATATGGATGTGAGGTCTGGGGTTCCAACATCTCTAGAGAATCCTGGAGAAAGATTGAGCAAATCCAGAAGCATTTTATAACGTATAAACTGAAAATTAAAAGCAATACATCTTATCCTATTCTCCTTATAGACGTAGGTCTTTCCCATATCGAGAGCCTAGCTATGACTAGGCTTCTGGTGTACAAGCACAAACTCAATAATATAGGAGATCATAGACTTCCTAAGCTAGCTTTAAATTCCAGCCAAAACCACCTAAGGTTCAAGCGGGGGTGGTATAAAGACACGAGGGCCTGGTTAAACCATTGGACCATTGGGAGATCAACGAGAATGATGCATTGCAAAACATTAATAACATTAAAAATATTGTTACTTCTAAGTTCAAAGAAAAAATGTGGTGTGAAAAAGATTTAGCAGCTAAAATAAAATTAAGTTATTATAAGAAGGTCATCAACCCCACCCTAGAAGATCAAAGGTATCTCTTTGTTTTAACCATCTCAAAGAAGAAAATTAATATAGTGAAGATTAGAACGAACTCTCATGAGCTCCATAGTGAAACAGGTCGTGGGGCAGTTCCTAAACACCATGGATGGAAACGATTTGCCATCTCTATGAGAATAGGAACATCGAGGATGAAAACCACTTCCTCTTAGAGTGCCCCACGTACAACCACATTAGATCTCAGTTTCATAATCTTTGTCGCAATACTGACCTTTCTATCCTTTTACGATGTCAAAATTATAGTGAGCTCGGGAAGCTTCTCTCGAAGCTTTTTGAGCATAGGAATAAAATCTTAAATCAAACTAAATAATTTGTTTGTTTAGATCCAATAGACCAAAGTTTGGTGTCAGTGGACGTTAATAACCACCACCAAGAACTGAAAACTATGACTTCACATCAAGAGCATCTGATCATTGTCTATAAAAGGCCCCATGGACGAGGATACTAATAGTACTTTAATATAAAGTTATAATTTAGTTGGTTTTTAGGATTTTTTTATTGTATTTTAGCAATGCAAAAGGTATCATGAAATAAGTGTTTTAGTAGTTATTATAGATTTATGTCTATCTAAATTTACTAGCCATTTAATTTATATGGCTAAGATATTTCATTATATTACATATCTTAATACATATTCCATCTTTCTCTAAAAATTGAATTACGACAATAGATATCAAAAATTGAATATTTCTTAATTAACCAAACTTATTTTTAATTTTATAATGTATTTATAAATCTTGATGTATAAGAATCAAATTATGTAATTAGAAAATGCTATGTTTAAAAAGACATCCAATATTTAAAATCATATTTCACTGGTTTGCCCCATCTATCATAGTATTTTCCTCCTTCTTAATTAAAGTGTTATGATTTGATTTATTTGGACGATACATTTTCTAGGATATGAAAATATATCTAGTTGTATGAAAGGGTGGTCGTCACAAGTTTCTGATAGGCTAGGCTTTCTTGTAAGTAGCTTTCTAGGATATGAAAATACATCCAGTTCTATGAAATAGTGGCCATAGGCTAGGCTTTCTTATAAGTAACTTCCTACGATATGAAGATGCATCTAGTTCTATGGAATGGGGGTCACAAGTCTTTGAGAGGCTAGGTTATCTTGTAAGTAGCTCAAATTGTGAAAGACTATTGAAACATATAATAAGAAAGTTGAAAAATTCTGTGATAGGCTAGGCTTTCTTTTAAGTAGCTCAAATTTTGAAAAACTATTGTAACATATAATAAGAGAGCTGAAAAAATTAAAACAAATTTTAAATCTTTTTAGTTTTTTTAATTAGAAAACACATTAATTTATCCATATAAAATTTCGATATAAGATCGTATATTTAAAAGAAAATATAAAAGTTGAAAAAATTAAAACAATTGTTAAATCTTCTTTGTGTTTTTAAAATTAGAAAACACATTAGTTTATCTGGCCATAATTGCATATTTCGCCGTGGATAATAGTTAAAAGAAAATATAAGAATTGAAAAAATTAAAACAATTGTTAAATTTAAATAGAAAATCGCATATCTGGGCGTAGATAATAGTTAAAAGAAAATACATTGGGGTAGCTTTCGGAAAATATCTCTCTAAAATATTGACTTCTAAACACCTTTCTTCGTGATGAAGTTTCGTTACAAGAACTTTCTGCATAACGCTCTCACTATTACGGGAGGAGGAAGGTGGTGTTGAATTTGAGAACATCGGTGTAGCCACGAGCAAATCTGAACTTGCAAAATTTTTACCAATACCATGACCAAACACATGAGTTTTCATCTCCAGTCAAAATGTTTACCAATAGTCAATACCATGGTTTCACATAAATTTAGAGCTTAAAAACCACATATAACTTGAACGAATCAAATTTAGCTTAACTCATTAGTAAAAATTAATAAAAAGACAATTTATTTTATTTTTAATTTTTAGATTACCCTTACTAAAAACACTTCTTACAAAAACAAACTATTTATATAATATATATATTTTTAACAAAACACTTCTTAGAAAAACTATATATATATATAATTTTGTTAAAAACTTAAAAAGAATGGGTAAATATTCATTATAAGATTATGTAATTTCACCCATAATTACATTATACGATAATAATTATTTAAAATTTTAAAAACAAAATATTATAATTATGTTAGTGTAAGAGGGTACATCATTTGATTTCTATAAGTTTACTTTTTGCATGTAAGGTTGGATACTTGTGCGCTATGGATTTTTCTTAAAGTTTGGATAGCGATAGATAATTGAAAATTTATAAAGTTTAATAGGTTATCAGAATTCATTGAAAAAATAAAACCTAAACAAGAGGGGTTGCACGGAAGCTACTCTCTGCCCTATGTGGATGTTCAAAGCAATACTAAGCAACCAGGAAACACACGATTGATTTTACCTTATTGAAGCTTGAACATGATGGGAGCATTGCTTCTTCTATTCAGTGAATCAGGTCTCCATTTGAAGGCCAGTCATATTGAAGTTACTCTAGCTACGGACAAGAAATTTCAGCATAGAACTAGTATTTGGGTATAAACGCGAATGGCATAAGCCTCAGTTAAAGTGGTATAAGAGAGGCTATAAGGTTAGAGCTTAGGGTTATTCCATTAGCTTATTGCAGTTCCAATCATTGGCAAGTTTGCATTTAAAATGTCACAAGGGACATAGAAGATGTCATATTTAGCAAGCAAAGAATTTTGTTGTTCTATGGTATCAAATAATAACCAACCACTCTAGAAAAATGCTCCATGCCCTTTTTGTCTACCTCCACAGTTGTAGTGACCAATTGATGTAACAAAAGGTGGCATGGGTGTAGTAGACCTAACTAAATATCTAGATACACGTTAGTGGTTTCTAGTAGTAGTTATGTCGATTTAGTTAATGATTTTCACATAGATCAAAATGCATGGACTTCAATGTCAATAGAGCTAGTACAAAAGTCTTAGTCAGTAGGCCTTAGGGGTCTAGGTCGAAATCTATAGCTTATTAAGACAATTTGGTGACAACAGATTTCATATTGAATCTATGTCCAAGGCTACGAAGAGCTATTTCTCTCCGAAACTCCAAAATAATCATAATAAGTCTTTCAGCTGGCAAGAACCAAAGTCAAATTGTTCTTAATTGCATAAGTAAATAAACAAAACAACCAAAAAATTCTTCGTAGCTGCATTGTTTGCAGAGACTAGAAGAATTCTGCTGAGATGGGTCATTCAAATTACATAAAACAAAGTCACCACATATCTTAAGTATCCTTCCATATGCAGAAGTATTATTTGAGACATGCATGCTTTCTACAAAATTGAAGTCTGGAAGCCTCTTCGAACATTCTGCAACTAAAAGCTCCTTACTAGTTATACAATTTTGAACTCTGTAGAGTTCATTAACACCATCAGAATAATGAACTATACAGAGTTCAAAATTGTATAACTAGCAAGGAGCTTTTAGTTGCAAAATGTTCGAAGAGGCTTCCAGACTTCAATTTTGTAGAAAGCATGCATGTCTCAAATAATACTTCTGCATATGGAAGGATACTTAAGATATGTGGTGACTTTGTTTTATCTAATTTGAATGACCCATCTCAGCAGAATTCTTCTAGTCTCTGCAAACAATGCAGTTACGAAGAATTTTTTGGTTGTTTTGTTTGTTTACTTATGCAATTAAGAACAATTTGACTTTGGTTCTTGCCTTAGGTGAAAGACTTAGTATGATTATTTTGGAGTTTTGGAGAGAAATAGCTCTTCGTAGTGTTGAAAATAATACTGAGAGGGGGGGTGAATCAGTATTATCTAGTCCTTTTAACAATTCTTCCTTATTTATAATTTGAATTATCTTTTCATATCAGTACCATAAAACAATGAGCATGAACAAGAAAAATAGACAGTCACATCAAAGAACACCAGATATAAGGTGGAAACCCAATGTGGGTGAAAACCACCTGCTGCAATATGTCTCTATGTTCTTTCAAATTAGAAACTCCTTTTACAATGGTCTTGTACTGGTGCGGTCCTTTACCAGTACGCAGGCTACAACCTGCAGAGAGCCACAACTCTCTCTCGTTTTCCAGTCTCTCCTGGAAGGGAGCTACAACCCCCTACTTCTTTTCTTTCAAGGACCACTTTTCATAAATTTTCAAACTGGATCCATAAACATCAAATGATCATGAAGTACCAGTAAGTCACCCAGATAACCAGATCCACAATAACAGTAAACTAAACCCAGAACACCTTTTGTGGCGTTTCCTATGACGCCTCCTGTGGCGTCTCCTGCGGCGCCTCCTGCGGCGTCTCCTGCGGCACCTCTTGCGGCGTCTCCTGCGGCGCCTCCTGTGGCGTCTCTCGCGGCGCCTCCTGTGGCATCTCCTGTGCCGCCTCCTGTGACGTCTCCTGCGGCGCCTCCTCTGGCATCTCCTGTGGCGCCTCTTGTGGCGTCTCCTGCGGCGCCTTCTGTGACGTCTCCTGCGGCACCTCCTGCGGCGCCTTCTGCGGCGCCTCCTGTGGCGCCTCCTGTGGCGTCTCCTGTGGCGCCTCCTGTGGTGTCTCCTGCGGCGCCTCCTGCGGTGTCTCCTGCGGCGCCTCCTGCGGTGTCTCCTGCGGCGCCTCCTGTGCCATCTCCTGTGGCGTCTCCTGCGGCGCCTCCTGTGGTGTCTCCTGCAGCGCCTCCTGCAGCGCCTCCTGTGGCGTCTCCTGTGGCGCCTCCTACGGCGCCTCCTGCGGCGTCTCCTGTGGCGCCTCCTTCAGCGTCTCCTACGGCTCCTCCTGTGGCGTCTCTTGCGAAGCCTCCTGCGACGTCTCCTCCGGTGCCTCCTGCAGTGTCTCCTGCGGCGCCTCCGCACTTCCGCAGCTGCAGCGCTCGAGAGATCACCCTTCATAGATTTGTTTTCCACTTCACTTTCATATAGATCGAGCTTTTGAAACAATAACCCAATATTTCAGATCTTAAGATATTCAAACCAAAAGCATACACAAGCCAAATGATCTCCTTTGCTTTATATAGGCAAGCTCTTCCTCAAATCATGGACCAATACCACGGGCCAAAACCATAACAAACCAATACCATCAACTCCATACTAGGGATCAACACGTCTGTCGAGATGCCATGGTCTAAAAACCATAGGTTCAAATTCCAAGGACTAACTACCATGGACCAAAGGTAAGTTTTTCCACATGAAATAAGATTTTCTCTGCATAAAATTCTGTGAACTTTTCTCCACATGAAATAAAATTTTATAA
>APFE030179887.1:0-36723 GCA_000404065.3 Pinus taeda
TCAAAACGTGAATCCATGGTATGGATGCAAACATCTGGATAGAAATAACCATGTGAAAAGATCCACTGTATGGGGATATCCATCCCGATAGAAATATGAAAAGATCCACGGTATGGGTGCAACCACCCGATATAGAAGGATCATCATCAACAAAGATATAAGGTACCACAGTATCATCACAGTCATCTGTATAGAGGAAACATGTAGACAATCATGAATAATACATAATTCCACACACCCTGAGTCATATCAGACAAAACTCATGGTCTTGTGCTCCATCCCAACCCAATCAAATTACAAATTCTAACATGTGAATGAATGCATCAAAGTCGAACACGCTAGGAAACGACCTGATTATCGCCCAATGATGTGAACCATTAACAGGCATGAGAGAATCCACCAATAATGGAAATGGTTGTCAAGGTATGATAGTAAAATCCGTGAATGTGAAAAATGAAACTGAAGTTGAACACTTGTGGAATCATCCGCTTGAAGGCCAATGACGAAAAACTTTCGTCGAATGTGAAGAACTTGCCATTAAGGCATGCAATCTGTAAGGTACTGAAAGGGAGTTCCTAAGTCATCTCCCTCGATAATGAGTTGAATTCGATAGGAAATGACTTGTCCAAGGAGGGTCGTAATGATTCTATTATCATCGACATGAAACAAGGAATAAAGTGGAATAAACGAGTATGATCCAAGACTATGGAAAAAGGTCAGAATGCATAGGTAGTAAAATGTAGATAGGACTTCTCTTGAACATATTGGCGACAAGGCTCCGGAGTGTGGCAACATTTGGCTCAACATAGGACTAAGGGTCATGACAACGAAGTGGAATAGTCAGATGAGAGGCAAAATGGATCACCCAAACCCAGAAATAAGGGTAACTGAGTGAGGATATCCCAAACCTGACACAAGAAACATATGAGTCTCATTTTAATGAGCGACATGCTGCCTATACAAGAGATGTTTCACTTTTAGTTTTTCCCCACTATTTCTTGTGAGTAACCCAATTATTTTTAATCACAAGCTGGAAGGGGATAGCATATACTTTTCATATAAGTTCATTCTTTGAATAAATCCATCCTAATAAGTTTTACGAGTCCTAGGAAGGAGAAACCTGGTCTCATCATGGTGACAAGTCTTTCGTTTCTTAATTTTTACAAGTCCGACAGAAGAGTAACTCAGTGTATTTTTCATATTTATCACATGCCAAAGCCCACCATCGAAGGGCACGCCATTATGAATTCCCCACCTATTTTCCATGGTTTGTAAGATCTTTAACTCGATTTCCTTTGATGACTTGTTGTACTGGAAGGCTAGGGGATGCATTGGATGTTATTGAGGAATGTAAATGTTCTCCATTTTGGGTTTGGTCTCCCTATATGGGGTCCTAACCCTCTAGAGGGCTACATTGGCACATGTAGGGTGTGTGTTGAGATCCATGGGCCTCCACAACAGTAGAAAATACTCCATGGATCCCCAGATATGTTAAAATATTGCTTGAGATTCACCTATTTGATGAGGAAGATGCACCTAGTTCACCTTTACCCGTTCAACCCCATAGTTGTACATGCACTTGGAAAATGATCCAAGACTTATATGATAATGTGGCATCACTTACATCATCATCTAAGGCCTTACAAATGGTCTACAGACATCTTCGACTTACTTGGAGACCCCTAAGATCACTTGTGTGCCATCACACCCATTGGGAGCACCACAACTTTATTATGTGGAGAACAAGGGGCCAACCCCTTGTCCATTACTTTTGGAATGCCTATTCATCATTATTGTGCTTGTGGACTTCATGAGGACTCTTAGAGAGCCCAATGACATGTACTATTGATCATTCGACCTCTTTAGAGGCTTGTTATTTTGTTTATGAGCTATTTTGGTGTGGTTGTCACCGAAAGTTAGTTATTTTCACATTATTTTTATTTTAGGGGCTAATGTAGCGTCAAGTAGTTAAATCGAACTCATTAGGAGTGTATAAATACAAATGATGAGAGTTCATTTCTCATCATCACTTGGTTTGGACTTGTATTTCTCTTGAGATTTTCATTATTCCTTCTTGGTGGATGAAATTTTGTAGCATGGATGAATTTTGATGTATGGATTGTCTTTTCTTATCTTGGAGCTTCTTGATTGGAAAGTTTATCTGGTAACATCATATTATTTTTCTCATGATATATTAATGACATGTATATTTAAAGGTGTATTTGAAACTTTATTTTTATGAGTCGATCGTAGGGGTCTAATTCATGCATGTGCGATAATGAGACACCATGAAATCATGATTCATAGCCTTGCCATCGCACAACAATTTAATGCAAGTCTCCAAAAGCATGGTAATCATAGATGGGACCATTTCTTCAGTTGGCTTCCCCTGACTCCCTAAGGTAGAGGCCTCGACGAAGCTTTTCTTCACTTCCATAAATGTTTCTTTCGCACATTCTAGATCAAACATAGTCTCCTTCTCTGGTGCTTTGCGGACCCATTCACCTTCTTCAAGTCGCTTCCCCTTATCTTCACCAATCATTGTCCCACTCCACATCACAATATTTACCTTAGGATCTTCCTCGAAAGGCTCATCCCTCATCATCTGCAGGTTCTCAGTTGGCTGCTGAGGCTGCGCCCCTTTCTCGCATATCTTAGCCAACAATATACGATAATCCTCTATTGCATGGTCAAAATGAGTACAATAACAGCATGACAGACGTTTCAGATTCAGGAAGTCTTGCACGTAGTGTCCTGGTCCTCCACAATTGTAACAAATAACCTGCCCTCGACCTCTACTAGGTCCTCCATCTCAGCCTCATCCTCACCCCTGATACTTGCCTTGTGCTCCTCCAGTGCCTTGGTCCGGAGGCCACATTTCTTCCTGTACCCTGTATGTAGGTGTTCTATCCATCATTAATTCATAACTACGATAATTGTGCTCATCATGACCCATTGATTAACAGAAGTTGTAGAAGATCTGTTGAGTTTCCAACATCAGAGGCATTGGTCCTTTTGCTGCAACATAATTCGCGAAGACTGGGAAGTGATCTTTGTCATGCCCCTGACCTTTACATTTCAGGCACCAATTTCTTCACGCACCTCTGTCCAAACTATCTTATTATTCTTTAGACTTTGTAATTCTAAGAAAAGGTATTGTAACTGCGTATGGATCTATTGAACCCCAGGTTCAGATCTTGCATTGGTGTTTCATGCAGTCTCATTGCAATCTCTAGGGCTTCTGCTTGGGTCCCAATCTTTCGTTGTGATATCGTAACCCTTAGGTGAGGCAAGAGTGAAGCCACAAGCCATTCACAGTGCTGCCCATCAGTTAGATTCATGTTAGCCTCATGGATCATACACTTCAATCTTTGATCCAAATCCCAGGGTGTCTCACCAGACTTCATCATGATCTCTTTGAATCCCACAATTGATTTTGCTTCAGATTTAGGTCTACTGAATTCCTTATTCAGTATAGTTTGGATATCTACCAACATAGACATTGGGTTATTAGTGCAGTACTTAATTTACCACATTAGTGGGCAGTCCTAGAAAGCACTAACCAGTGTTGCTTTCTTCATTTGATCATCCATGATACCTTGAGCTTCCCATACAGCCTTCACGAGGAACCAAAACTCGTCCAGATCTTCATTTCCAGTGCCCTTAAACACATGTATATCTACGGAGTTCTCCATATTGAACGGTGGTGGAGCTAGCACTGGTGTAGTAGAAGGCGTATGTGGCAGAGGTGAATATGGAGGCAGTGTGTGTGGATGAGGTATTAGTGGGAACCATTGCTTTATCAATTGAACAATGCTCTACGAAGATGCTTTTGTTGCTTCCTCCTCATCACTCAGAGGGGGTTCAATTAGCGGACTATATTCAGGGTCTGTTCTCCCCTTGTTCCTGAATTTTCTTCCACTTCGCGTATTCCCAAACATAAAGATAGTTGCATAACCTATTTTTCACACAAGAGCATCTTAATCCAAGTATTTATTGATTTTAAATACTTAACTATGCCGCTTCTTCAAGGGGCCGCGAACTTTGTCATCAACCCTCCTATGATACGATCGAGCCAATGATCGAAAATGTGCACGATCTTATCTTCAGAGGTTTCTAATCTCTACACTGACTTCAGGGTCTGGACTATTGGACAATCAAGCCTCCACCTTCCTTGGTCGTCTACCAATTTCACAAGGAATAGAAGAATTTCTCATGTATTTCTGTGTACAGGTATCTGTCCAACCACTGTTCTTTCGTCAATCGCAGATTCTTGTTTTCTTGTGCTGTGAATTTGTGGATATTTCTATCCGACCAGTCTTTGATCTCTTTCTTAGTTGGATTCCAATGATGTGAGATCATACATCTCATTATGTAGATCCTAGTCCCAACAACATAATCATTTGTTGGCTTGATGAGCCTTGACCCAGGTTCACCGTTAAGTAGCCAAGCAAATCCCTACACTACTGGCCCTTTCTGTATCAATTTGCAGAGCATGGACTAAAGTCTCACCCAAAGTAGTATGGGGGGATGTAGGAACAAAGTTTCCACACCCTAAGATGGTTGTGATGTTGTTTTTATACCCTAACCCTTCCTTCGTGCAGACCTATAAGCCCTTTAGGGCTTATCAATGTACTTCTCTTACTTATCCTTGAAGCCTCCACGAAAGTCTCTGATTGTCCTTCCTAGACCTTAAATAGCCAAGTTATATGCTTACGCACCTCTGTAATTTTCCTTACTTCTATGTCTACTCGACTAGCTTAACTATTTGTTAACTTCAACATGCATTATGATTATTTTTAGGTAAATAGATATTCTTACTTGAGTTCATATGACAAAGTAACATAGATTCGCACATCAATATAGCATTAAATCATAAACCCAGTATTAACCATAACATAATTGCAACATTTGTAATAGAAGTAAAATAACTCATACAAAAATATCTCCAGAATAATTCTCTTTATTGATGGTTCATATTTCCAATATAGACTCTAACTTCCCTGCACACACAGCTACAAGGGTCCACGCACTCAGCTACGAACTTCTACCCTAGGCCTCTACACACTCATCTGCAGATAGGCCTCTACGCACTCAGTTGCAGAGCCTCTTCCTATGCTAAGACTCTTCACTCTTAGCTCTCATAGACCCATTACATTAATGACTCATTCATGATCCACTGAAGTGAACTACTAAGAGACTCTTCTAGGACTTCTTTTTATACAATCCCATGGTCCGCGAAGAATGGGTAGATCTCCAAAGCTGACATGACTTACACAAAAGAAGGGCAGAAACCATTAATGACTCTTTACATCTTCATGCTCAGAACCAACAAAATGAAGAGATGTTACATTCTTTCATACAAAATTTGGCCTTTCTTCCCCAAAACATGGGCTTTTGACCCCAAAATTGGCTCTAGGGGAACCCGTTCCAAACAGCCTAGTTCATCAATGAAGTCGACCTAAATAAATGATTTTCATAAATGTCAATTCAAGGAACACGACCAGGTCTCTGCAAAAGAGGAAAGGTAAAATCAAAGGAGGTACTTATAATTTTCTATGACCTATATAATTTTATGGGTCATGATAATGATCATAGAAACAATCTACATAAATTAGAGACAGTAAAGATAAAAACCATGTCAATTGTTAGGGTTTTGAAACATGTTTATAGAATTTTGAAAATGACAAGTCTTAATGACTCTGATCAACGTAGGGTTTGTATAAAATAAGTTATTTCTAACAAGACCTTGAATACCTTCAAAATATAGGGTTTTGCATCTAACTATTTTGTGTGGTTGTACAACTTTATACTTTGTAAGTGGCAGGTCTTGGTATCTAGGGTTTGTAAACCCTAGAAAAGTATGGAATGAAAGAATAAACCCTAGAAATAGAAACCCTAACTAATTTCCACCTTGAAAGGAAAAGGAACCTAGATATTGGCAGATATTATATCATGATGATGTGAAAAACTAGCTTTGATAAAAAGGGGTCCAAGAGTAAGATGGAGTCAACCTTTCTCCAGAGATCAGTATTTGACACCTTGATTATTATTAATGCTATTGTATTTATATTTTGTCTCCTTTTTCTTTCATAAGTCTTCTATTCAAAGTTACATGTCAAGGCTAAGTTCTATGTAAAGCTTGAATAAGTAGATGAAATACTTGAAGGAATGTGGCTTAGCATGAAGACTATGAAGGAAGGAGTAGTTTGACGTATGTATCGAGAAGACTATCGGATGGGAAGCAACAAGAAGGAAAGCTCGAGCTATAAAGGTCCTAATGATTACGATATTGAAGCCTCTTGATTAGTTCGAATTGATGATCGAAAGGTAAAGATCGTAAAGCTGAAACCTTTTGTAGTATGAGGTAGACTGTGCAAAGGATTATTGACCTCAGAGGGAGAAAGTAGCAAAATTTGACTCCTTAACTTGAGGCCATTATGATTTGGAAAGGCTGATACTGATGATTTATTTTAGATGTGATTTGGCTCCCCGAAAAAGCATATTGCAATAGTATATGCAAAGGATGGAAAGAAATAATTTCTTGGATCTAAACTACCTGGTTTGACCATGGAACACATAGATTCAATGGATAGCACTATTGATGACTTGGATAAGCATGAGAGAAAATTTGATATTGGAAAGTTGATATGAATTTTTGAAGAATATGAGGAATAACGTTGTTATGAAGGAAGAATACATGTGTTAGAAGCTGTGGGGAAGCTCGGCTCCTTGAAGATGATAGATGAACATTTTAATAATAATTGCCGAGATCTCGAAAGGTTGAATTTTGATATGATGTGATGCTATTAAGAGCCAAGAAACCCTATCATGAAGATGAAATGTGAAATAATTTAGCTCTGTAAATTATTTGACATCTCGAAAGGTCGAATCCTAGTAATGATGATACATGAGAAAGCGGCCTTGCATCTACAACTATATATCCATGGAAGAACAAGTAGATGATGTATGCGACCAGCTAAGGGTGGTGATGATGTCTCCTTGATTGAGAGGGAGAAATAAATCTCCTCCATTTTTTGAGGAGTAAGGATCTCCTCCCTAGTTGAAAGAGAGTGATGATGGACACCATATTCTTCATATGTGTCGTGCACTAGGCGATGATTAATCGCCACATGTCTAGTTTATGGCATTGGGAGGTAGAATGGAATATTGGATAAGAATCTAGTAATCATTACTCCTGGAGGATCGGGAATCCGGGATAGGAAGTAGTCACATTAAATAAAACTCTTTGACGATCTGACAACATATCCAAGGTAAGATTGGTCAATGAGGACCGATATTTTTTAAGGATTGGGAATCGAAGATAAAAATAGTTTTGGAAGGAAATACCTTGTGAAAATTTGAATGGGGCATGTGTTTTGAGAGGCTATGATGGTGTCCATGTGTATGCCTCTTATGTGATAATGAATACCTCCCTAGTTGAGAGGGAGTGTTGGAAAATGTAACTAGGTTCGGTATTCATAATGATCCATATATTTATGTCATTATATATTTTATGTACAAGCAAAAAGAAGAAAAAATTACTATTATTATTTTTTAGTAGTTAGGAATGTTCATCACGCTTATAGGATTTGTTGAATCAAAATCCTGATTGGACTTCTTGTAAAGAAAAAGAGAAAATATGTAATGTTGGGTCAAAAATGCCGCTAGATGTCAAGTCGGCCCTACCCCAAAAGGAATGCCTATTCAAACCCCTATAGACACTATAAATATAGCGTGATATGAGCTCATTTGGACACATACAATTTGCTTGATTCGTTTTGAAAATTCGTAGAAGGAGGGTTCAAGTCTGAAATTGAAGAAGGGTTTTTGGAATTTCTGCCTTAACATATCTCTTGTTTAATATTTGTTGTTGGTCTCTTGCTATTCATGATTTCTTTTGTGTAGAAGGAGGGTTTGACTTGGAATCTAGAAGGTTGAAGTCTTGGATATCACTTTGATCCTCCATTGGGTGGGACATCCTTCCACATCTTGCAATCCCAACCCTCCCTTCAGAATTGGCAGTCTGTGATAGCAGCGTCTAAGAGGCAACACATAGTGCTGCTTATTAGAGGAGAAAAATGACATAAGATAACTCATAGTGCTTATCAAAGGAAAAAACTAAGGGTGGGTCAGAATGCTCTCTAATTATTTTAATTAAGTTCATTATTTAATTCCTAAATTAAGACATGAAAATATCATTGTGATGACATGAAAAAGGGTTTTGACCCTTCTTCTATATCTACATGCTTCTATTTAAAAAAAAAAAAAAAATTATCGGATTATTTGATCACATGGATTCTGCTTTTATTACTATTTTTGCTTTAATTACAGGGATTATGTTTTTATTACTATTTCTTACATAGATTATGTCTTTATTACTATTTCTGTTAGGATTACCTGGATTGTGCTTTTATTGTGCTGAGATGTCAGGGATTGCTGGAGCATCTTTGTAAGAGATAATTCGAGTCGTCCATTGCAAATAGAATTGGCATCAACATCTACGAGATAAGCAGCGCTGCAATCCCAACCCTTCGCTCTTAGTAAAATTGGCTCTGTGATACCAAAGTGCAAGAGATAAAGGGTGCTGCTTATTGTTGGCTATTATTTTATTTTGGACTAGGGAATAGTATATTTCGTCTCCTAGTCGGAGTGCTTGTTTTCAAAAGAGGTTTTGAGTTGTGATTGATCTCTCTCATCCATTCTTCGGTGTGTGTTTGTCATTATTATTATATTCATATAAAATTCAATTGCTCCCACTCAGTATATTGTGGATACATCTGGAATTGCATAAGAATTTGTACACCATTATAATATATAAATAGATTATAGATATATTATATGTCAAATAGATTATATATATTATATGCCAAATTGATGGTTTTTGTGTTATCAAATAGATTATATATATTATATGCCAAATTCATGGTTTTTCGATTAGTTCTCCCACTGCAGCGTCCGTTCTCCCAAGGCAACACCGTCCCTTTTCGAAGCCAAGAGAAGTTCCTTCTAAATATAAAGAAACTATTATTTATATACTTGTATTTATCAAATTTTAAATAATAATAAATTCCCAATTTTAAATAATCAATATAATTTTCCCTTATATCTATAATTAGCCTCATCATTTATTTGAAAATATCTAAACTATTTATATTATCCAACATATCGATATATAAATAATTTTAAAAGTATATTAAAATTAAAATCAATTATAATATAATATATTAAAAATATATTTTTATCTTCCCCCACACACATTAATCAAAATATCTTCTTTAGTTAATAATTTAAAATCTAAAAAAAATTATATATCACATATATTTAATATTATTATTATGATTTTCAACGCAATAAAATATTTTTATAAATATTTATTTAATTATTATTATTATTATTATCTCATTCGTATTAAAAAATATATTAACTTATATTGATTATTAAATAATAATTCATAAAAATATATTTATTTTTATTATTAAATAAAATTAGTAAAATATTAATTCTAAAAAAACTATTTAATTGTAGAATTGAGGCTGCTGTGATCCATCATAATTATAAGAAGAGACCTTTGTCGACTCGTTTCGAACCAACTAGTGTGGTTCATCGTCAGGACAACGGCTAAAAAGACTCACGGCTACTTTTCAACTCCAAGACCCCAGTCAAACTTCCTTTAACTAATTTACTATTGAATTACTATTATATTTATGGAGCTAAGTTAACCCAGTAAAAATTAAATAGATGAATGGTTAGTTTATTAAAATTAATCCATTTATTTATTTAAATTATTAATCCATTATATAATATATATATACCTCATATTCTAAAAACTATAATTTTTAATACCTAATAAGAAATATCCATTTAAATTAATTAATTCATTTTATATATATATATATATATATATAATATTTTTGATATTTTCTAATACCTAATCTTCTAATAATACCATATTTGATGCTTAGTTATTAAAATATTATATATTTATTAGATAAAAATATATTTATTATTTAAATTAGGTAAAAATAAATAAATAGATCAATGGTTAGTTATCAAACTAAACCATTATTTATTTTAAATAATATTAATTATATTATGAATTATACATTTATATATATTAATATTTTTCCAATATCCTAACATTTCTAATAGTTTTTTATTTAATATTATATAAATATATAAAAACTATATAAAAAAATTTCCCTTACTTTTTATAAAGGTTAGTTTAAATTTACTTAGAACTAACAAACAAATTTTATTTTTTTTCAATAAATAAAAATGAAAAATAATATTGACTCGTTACTTTATTTCGAAAATACATATTTAATTAATTAATTAATTAATTCTAAATATATTTATAAAAATAGCAATAGGTTTGTTAAAAATCTTAGGCTAATAAGATAAATAAAAACCTTATATTCTAAGGAAAGTTCAAAATATCTTTAATTACTCGCTTAAATATATATAATATGCTAGGTTATAAATAAAACAATTTTAATGGTAGGATAACAACTAAAAATTACTCTTCGAATAAAAAGGGAAATAGAGGGGATTAAATTATACCATTAGGGCGATTATTAAAAGGGGAACAAATCAAAACAAGAGAGAAACAGGAAAATATTTTAACAAACCAGGGGAAACAACCCCTAAGGGAAGGAAACAAGAAACACTGAGACCTTACCAAGAAGGGACCGCGGAGGCTAGGAGGACAAGGCTGGGACCCAGTAGCTGCTGATCTTCCAGCCATCATCCCTATTAAGATTTTTCGGCCTTTTTTCAATCTCCAAGGCCTCTCTAAACTTGCGATGGTGAAACTGAGCAACTTTAGCAATGACTTGAGCCTCTTCGATACACACATGATGCATCGTCTTCTCAGCATGTTCAGCCAGGGCTGAGGATTAGTTTGATAACTAACCATTGATCTATTTATTTATTTTTACCTAATTTAAATAATAAATATATTTTTATCTAATAAATATATAATATTTTAATAACTAAGCATCAAATATGGTATTATTAGAAGATTAGGTATTAGAAAATATATATATATATATATATATATTATATATATAATTTTGATTGAATTAATAATTTAAATGGAATTTTTTTATTGGTATTAAAAATATGTATTATTAGAAATGAGGTATATATATTATTAATATATATATATATATATAATTATATATATATAATGGATTAATAATTTAAATAAATAAATGGATTAATTTTAATAAATTAACCATTGATCTGTTTAATTTTTTACTGGGTTAACTTAGCTCCATAAATATAATAGTAATTCAATAGTAAATTAGTTAAAGGAAGTTTGACTGGGATCTGGAGTTGAAAAGTAGCCGTTAGTCTTTTTAGCCGTTTGAGTCTCTGATTAGAATATTTAACACGCTGAACTGGATGTGTATCTTCAACTTGTCCTGACGATGAACCACACTAGTTGGTTCGAAACGCGTCGACAAAGGTCTTTTTCATGTGATTTAAGCAGAAGCTCTCTTATAGCTATTTAATTATTATTATCATTATAAATATTATTTATTATTATTTCAAAAAAAAAATATTATTTAAAAAAAAAAAAAAAACCCAAAACCTTATTTTAATATGGTGATTTTAAAACTATAAATTATTATTATTAAATAAAATTAGAAAATATTATTAAAAAAATTATTTAGCTATTATCACTATAAACATTTAATTAATTATTAATATATAATTTATTCCATTATTTATTTAATAAATTTATAATATTATTATTATTAATAAAATTGAAAATTATTAGTTATACAACAATTATTAATTATTATCATTATAAATATATATTATTATTATTTTATATTTTTTTTTTCATCCATAAATATATGCAATATTTAATTTAATTTTATGTGGTAGTTTTAAAAGCTAATTAAATCTTAAAATTTTAATATAAAATTTCCTATTTTATTATATACTATATCAATATTGATATATAAAATTTATTCATAATTTTTTTTGCATAAATAATAATTTTTAGAATATCAAAATATGTTAATATAAAAAATTTAAAAATATATAAATAGTTTTCATATTACATTTTTACTAATATTTGTTTTAATTTTATAGTTTATTTTCTCCGATGGTGTCGTTATGTGGGTAGATAGGGAGTTTCGTTGTATGAAATGCAGAATAGATAACATGTGTCACAATTTGGGTGAGGCATGGCAATCACCATTTGATGGTTTTGGGTTTGAACGATATCAGCCTCATCATTTTAAATGCATGTTAATGACACTAGGGTGGCCAAAGTACGTGAACTGTGGGATTGGAGGTGAGGAGTTATCCTCGACCTCCTTCCTTTGGATTCTTTTATGGTTGTTGTGTGTTGTTTCTTGTTGCATGGATGTATTGTTTGGGTTTTTCATTCGAATTGAGTCCACATTGTGTTGTGTTTATTGTTGTGTGGTTGCAAAGTCTGGGTTTCTACTTCGATTTGAGTCTAGGCCTTTGGTAGCAAGTTTGGAGGTACTTTTCTCCCATTTTTTGGTTCTAAATTATGTCAAAGGTTGGAGCTTGTTATCTCTACATAGGTCATAGTTTTATCAATTAGGGTATCTTTTCTCTAGGTTGTTTTCGTTGGTTGCATATGTATGTCATTATGGTTATCCTTCAACTTTGCAAAGTAGAGGTTATATATGGTAGTGTTTTCTTTTGCCTTGCTAGTGTTTCTGAGTTTTTTAAGCATTGGATTCACCCTTGCTCTTGGTCAGAGTATTGTTTTTTCTCTTGTCCTTTGTTTGTGTCAATATCTCTAATAAGGTATTGGGGATTATAATGTTTTATGTCTTTTTGTTGTGGGGAATTTGATAATTTGTTGGGGTTTAGTCCTCTGGTGTGGCTAGTGGGTCACGACCTGCTAATCTTTTAGTCAGGGTTTCAAGATCAATGTTTTTTTCTTCATCTTGCTTCGCAGGTAGAGGGTCTTTGAGTGGTCCTATTTGTTATTTTGTCATTGTGGTTATGCCTCCTCATGAGAGAATGTTGAGCATAAGGGGGCGACTTGGGTATTGTTGAGCATAAATGTATTCGTTCTTTTACTTGTGATTTAGTTGAGACTTTTTTCAATGTGATTCCCTTAGAAGTGAAAAAGGAATTCTCTTGTTGGAGTTAGAGTCTATTGAACATCCATATCACTCAGATTCAAATATTGTTGGTGAAGATATTACTAAGGTCCCTGTTCTTGGTAGATTCAGGAAACTTAGGCTTCATTTCTTGAATTTCTTAGCTCTTCACCAACAAATGGATACCTTGTTGCATTTAATTTTTAAGGATTAACTAGTTCGAGAATTATAATGTATTTTTTTCACTTGAAGACACTAAACAAATGCTCATGAATAAACAATTATGTTTATATTATGGATTCGTTATTAACCAGGGTTGAAAGTTTTCTTGTGTTGGATTCAGCTTTAGGTGACCTCACTGATTTGCTTGTCGATCACACTAATCCTCCAATGGACAATGCACAATACTTGACAATTATCTTCTCTAATTAGGATTAACTTCCGTTGGTCTTCTTCTTTTTGCTTCAATTTTGGTCATCCATCTCAAGGTATGGTTTCATTATGACGATTTCAACTTGGTTTGGTTAATCAGTTTAGTGTGAAGGTTACTGGTGCATGTTTTGGGATTACATTGTCACGGAGAAATTTGAATTATATTTCTATCAATTTAAGGTATTTTCAGTGTTATTCATTTTTTATTAGTCATGGCTACCGAACTCGAGATGGTACCTTTGGATTGTTTGTAGTATTGAGATGCTCAACATTTCCAGTATTAAGTATGTCCATGACTTCCTATTTTCACTATCATGTCCATGTCATTCATGAAATTTTTTATGTCAGTTTAGGTATTGGTTTTGGTATTTTTAGTATTAGTCACTTTGGATATATGAGTACATTGATGACCATCCAATTACAGATCTTATGGCGAGCGAGGCTCATACTTGAGGGTGCTATGAGAAGCATTTCATGTCTGTTCTTCTCTTCCGGATCTACATGTACTTGTGGTTACTTTTACATTATCGGTTCGCTCCTTTGGTGTGTCTCGTTTATGGAAATATCATGGTTATGCCACTTTAAAAATGGACAATATGTTGTATAATTTAGTGTTCATTAGAAAGGTCTCATTTTTTTCTTACCATCTTGTGGAATTGTCTTTATTGCAATTAAAAAGTATTAAAAAATTATTTTAATAAAATTTAGTAATTTCAATTATATATAAATAAAAAAACTATAAATATTTATTTTACTATTATTTTTTATTTAATCAATATTAAAAATAATATTTTTATATTGTTATTATAATTAATAAAATTATAACTTTTTTAATTCATAATTTAGAGAAATAATATTAATTTCCTTTACACTCTATATATATGATGGTATGTTTTGATATCTCTAACTTAAATTTAAATATTTTTAATGTAATAATATATATAAATAATTTTCATAATTTTTTTATTAATTAATATATATTTTTAGATTGAATTAATTAATTTTTAATTATCATATATATATAATTGATTTTAATTCTTAGTAACTATTAAAAGAATTTAATTAATTTTAATTTTGTAATCTATTAACTATTAAAAAAATTAATCATTTTAATAATATCTAATAGCGAGGAGGTATTCTTCCTGCAGTTCACGGTTACTTGGTAGTCCTTTTTACCTAGATCATCCTCAGTACTCATTTGATATTTTTGACTTATTAAAATTAAAAGACCATCTGAGCGCTTGTCCTTTTGAGTTCGTTTCAAAATGAAAGTGATAGAGTCATCTTTGTTTCTTTCTCGAGTCGTAAAACATGAAGGAGCACCAGTTTGTTTATGTGTCTTAAAAAATTGTTGCCCACAATCTCATAACATCCCTGTTAGTCGTTTCTAGACCAAATCATGAGTATTCCTTAAAGTACATTTTTAAAGCCTCAAAATTTATCTCTCTTTTCCTGTTATTTGAGATGAAGTCATCGTGGTTGAACCATTTGGTTCACCTAGTTCCTGTTCCTCTCCTCCATCTAAAAGATTGTCAAAGGAGCCATTTCCTGAATCACTGCAGTAACTTGAGGACTAAGATGTTGAACTCGAAATTGTTTTGAGTCTTTAACCTTTTTCATCTCGTCCTCCACCTCCCTTGGATACTAGGTCACTTTCTAATACTGGCTTGGATTCTTCGAACAATCCTGTCTAGACTCTTGAGAGTTTCACGACTATTAAAGGTCAGCTTGAACTGGTTGTTTGTCCTCTGCATCCTTTGTTCAATCCTATTGTGATATCACCGTAGCATCCATACACTCTGTATGATCAGCTGGGTACTCCTTTGGAATTATCCCCTCGAACATCTTTGGCCATCGTCATCACTTGTTTCCACCTATCAAATCTAAAGGCGAAATTTAAGTTTCCTCTCCAGCTCACTCGAAGGTCTCCACTCCATACACTGTCGAAGAGGAAGAATATCCTTTTCCACCTGAAGGTTTCCCCTACACGAGAAGCATTCCCATCAGTGTTTATCGAGATTTTCCACCTAATTATGTGACTTTAACACAATTGCTCTCAAGTACACCTAGTGCCTCATCACTTTATCATTACCCTATTTTGGCATTTGGCACTATGCCTACCACAGGTTCGTTCTTTCAAAACCCGACCTCCCAACAGATGGTGATTTATGCAGTTACTTCAATCCCGGTGCAACCTACCATTTGAATCCTATTTTCTCATCGGTCCAAGTAACCCGTCTGGTTCAAACGACGGTCTCGAGTCATGTCTCTCTGAGTTCGTTAATCCCTCCAATAAGTAGACAGGTTGTGCGGCCTAGGGGGTAGAATCTGAATGTTTCTATGGTGTTAGGCATAACCAACGTGAGTGGCTCACAAGCTCACATGGTTGGGATGAACCAACCTTCCCCTGATGTTATTCAAAACTCTACTGGTCCTGCTGGGTCAAGCAATGTCCAGTACCCACAGGTCCAAAATCTCATTGGTCCGTCTGGGTCAAGAAATTTCTAGTATCAGTAGCCTTATGAGGCTCAGGTTTAGTACCAAACTCCTTATGTTCCATATGGTTCCCAAGGAATGGTCAATCTGCCTTACACCCTTCACCCTGGATAATATGTTCAGCTTGGTCCATCCACCATTCTCGGTGGCTATGGCTAGATACAATTCAAAAATTTTCAAGGTATCAATTCAGGAACTGTTCAAGTACCCTTTCAGCAGCAAGGATAGCCTCTGCAGCAACAAAGGAAACCTTTGTTACAACCGGGGCCATCCATGTAGCAGCAGGGACAAGTGATGCTGCAACAAGGAGAACTGCAATAGTTGCAGGGTCAACCCTTGCAACAATTGTAGAAAACCATGCAGTCGTAGATGTAGTATGTTCAACAAACCTCCCAGCCTATGTATTCACAAGGCCAACATCTGCAGCCGCAGGGACAACCTTTGCTGCAGCAAGGTTAACCCTTATAGCAGCAAAGCCAACTCGAGCAGCAAAAACCCTTATACTCATATCAACAGGGTCAACCCTTGCAAGGACAAGGTCAGGGTCAATTCTTGTAGCAGCAGGCCCAAAATCCTAATGTCCAAGGGCAACAGGTTCAAAATCCTTTTGTCCAAGGGCAGCAGGTCTTAAATCCTTATGTCCAGGGGCAATAGGTTCAAAACCCGTATGTCCAAGGACAAAAGGTGCAACATCCATATGTCCAAGGTCAATAGGCTCAACAGCCGTTTAACCAATATGTTGCTTTCCAACAACCTATGGCTAGAGAGTTTCAAGGTTTTCAAGGTCAAAATCCTCCCTACGAGCAAGGAAACCGATATTGGGGACAAATTCAAATACCATATGGACAAAACCCTCCACTATGGGGACAAAATCCTTACCAGCAGGGATGGGCTCCTCTGGTTGGACCCTCTTATCGACCTCCAATGACTTTTAATACTCAATTGTTGTTCTTGGCTACACTAGAGTTTCCACATGTGTCTTGACTTACGAAAAATCCAATTCTTCATTTTCCATGCTGGCCTCCGGTCCCTTCCAATATTTTGATTGATTGTTCGAAGTTTGAAGGAAAAGGAAAAGAGGACCCTCAAGCCCACGTGATGACATATCACCTCTCGTGCTCCTCGAATTCCTACGTTGATGATTCCATTCTTCTTTGTTTTTTCCAATGCTCTTACAGGAGCTAGGGCAAGTGGTATATCGAGCTCCCTCAGAATACCTATCATGACTTTAACACTCATGCCATGGCCTTTCTCACACATTTCCAATTGTCGGTCTATGAAACTGACACCCATCTGCTAATGCTGCTCAAGCAAGACACTGCAACCCATATCTCTGATCATATCCATGAATGGAGGTGTAGGCATCACCTGATTAAGTTTGATATTGTTGATCAGTTGTTGATCGAATGGTTCACCAAATCCTTCGTCAACAAAATTGCTGAGGACATAGCTATGGGAGGATGTGTCAATGAGGAACAAGCCATCGCGCGTGCCCAGTATCTATACCTTGTCTATTCACAGTCTGAAACATTATATGATGTGTTACCCGATGCGCCTAGACCATCATCTGATTTGATGACATATATCTCTCCCACTGGCCCTCTTGTTGATGGAGTAATTGGTTCAGTGACTTAGTACCCTGCAAAATATTCTTCCAAAAAGAAGTCGATCTCCAACACTACTTCCAATGAGTCTTCTCGTAATCCATCTAGCCCTGGTAAAACCTCATAGGTACACGCTATTTAGTCTACTACAGAGGACAAATCCTCAAAAGGTAAGAAAAAAAGAAAAGGCAAGGGTAAATCCGATGCCCCAAAATAGGGTCGTCCTAAGTCCTCTACTAGTGATGCTTCTCAATGGAAGCCTAAGTATCAATGCCTCATTTATGAGGAGGATCATTATACTAAGGATTATCCTAGAGGATCCAAAGTTATTCATTTGCTCAAAGGGACCCCAATTGTCCTAAAAGAGTTGTTTCTGTCCTAGTAGACCCAAATGGTAGACCAACCTCAGTCCTTTGTTTCCTCAGGTTCACAAGTGTTCATGATGAGTACACCCATTAATGTGGCTATTATATCAAAATATTATCAAACTCATGCCCTGATAGTAGGGAAAGAAAAAGAAGGTACCCCTTATTCTTCTACCCCGTCAAGTTTTGGTCCTCTTCATTTAGAGCGACCAAACCCTCATTCCATCATTCGACCACCTTCTCGAGGTGTGCTACGAAAGTCCTTGTACAATCCCAATGCTCGAGCTGCTCAGCACTATAATATTGTTGAGGATTTGGCTCAGGCGCCATCATCTATGTCTACTTCTCAAGGTACTACAAAGCTGCTCGTCTCACGGGAAATCGTTACTATAGGCTATTGGAGGTATTGATCCTACTGATTCAAATATTATATGTTTTGATTTAGTAAACCACGTTCTGCGTCTTCCTCATCAGATTTCCTTTCTCATTTAGGTAATCATCAATGAGAAAAACATTCATAGGACTGTCATCGATGAAGGTGCCTCTACCTGCATCATGTCAGCCACTTGTTGGAAGGCAATTGGTTCTCCTAATCTGAACCAGTCCCCTAACACCTTGGAAGCTTTCGACGAGCGTGATTCGTGACCATTCAGTGTCCTACCCAACCTTGCCACTACTTTGGAGGGCAAGACAGTACATGCTGAAGTAGAGATCGTTGACGCTAATCTCAATTATAATCTTCTACTCTGATAGATTTGGACCCATGCCATGCATGTTGTAGCCTCCTCCCTATTCCACGTGATTCGTTTTCGCCATCAAGGGAAGATAGTCACAATCTACCAATTGTCCTTTGCCTCTTCCTCCTCTGATGGAAATGTTCTACATGTCAAGCACATGGGTGCTCCTTATGAGCGTGTGGGGGAAGGGCTTCCCACCTCCTCATGTTGCCTCTATCAACATGATCTCGGTCAAATCTGATCCTTGGGTCATACCTTCACCAGATCTTGTTGATACATGGGGCGAGGTTATGCCACTAAGTTTGGTCGAAATCAATTAGGTGGAAATTATTTCAGCCTCAAGTTCTATATCCTCTGATATTTCTGTGTCGAGGACATCTCTCGATTCATATTCTCAATCCCCATCGCTTGGTGCTTTGGAATCTCCTGATCCCTTAGTCGAGACTTTTCTTTCTAATGAGAGTATCATGGAAGTAATGTCTCTGGAGGAAACACCTTAAACGACACTCATCATCGTTCCCCATTCCTGCCTAGCCTGACAGTCATGTCTACTTGTCTCAAGGAGTTCTCTTCTCAGTTCCCCTCCCTACCACTTCAGATGTTGATCATGGCTCATGAAGTTTGGTTAGAAGGAAACATGGTTAACATTACCCAAATGATGCCAATTGATATTCCTGTCAAGCCTGGTATCATTGAAAATGTACATATCGAGGTAACTTGTTCTCTAGATGAGATCAAGCTCTATACTCATCTGTTCCAAGAGTTCCATGATGTGTTTGCATGGTCATACGAAGAAATTCTCGACATTTACCCAAGTATAGTCGTGCACGAAATACCGACTTACCCTCATGTGAAGCCCGTCGGCCAACATCTTCGCCCAGTGCACCCTAGAAAAGTGGTCGCCATCAAGGTTGAAGTTGAAAAAATTCTCAAAGCTGGATTTATTTATCCGATCCCTCTAACAAAGTGGGTGTCAAATATTTTACTGGTGATAAAGAAACGAGGTACTATTCACTTTTTCATTGATTACCGTGATCTCAATCATGCTTGTCCGAAATACAACTATCCCACTCCCTTCATTGATTAGATCATTGATGAATGTGCTGGGAGTGAAATATTTTCCTTTATAGATAGTTTTTCCGATTACAACCAAATTAACATTGCACCGGCATACCAAGAAAAGACAGCATGTATCTACCCTTGGGCTACTTTCGCGTACAAAAATCTCCCTTTTGGCCTTAAGAATGTTGGGGCTACATTTCAGAGAGCGATGTCTTATGTGTCCCATGACATTCGAAACATCGTTCAGCCTCACGTGGATGACCTTCCCACTCATTCTCGTAAGTGCCATGATCACCCTGATTATCTCCGTCAAATTTTCCTTCGTTGTAGACACTATAACATTCGATTGAATCCGCATAAATGTATCTTATACGTCGAATATGGACGACTCCTCGACTTTATTGTCTTTAAGGAATGCATTCGCCTTGATCATCTTAAATTCAAGGCCCTAGTTAATTTATCCCCTCCATCTTCATTGCTCAAGCAAGGAACCCCATTTGTCTAGGATGAGGTCGCTCAAAAGTCTTTCGATGACCTAAATAATATCCTCATTAATGCTCCTTTGTTGCATCCCCCGAACTTTCATCGTTATTACTTCCTTTATCTAGCTGCATCCTCTAGTACTATCATCATGGTACTAGTACAGGATGATAATGAAGGAAATGAAAATGTTATTTATTACCTCAGTTGCAACATCCTCAACACTGAGACGCATTATGCTCAAGCTGAGAAGTTGGCTTTGGTTGTCGTATAGGATGTTAAATGCTTTTGGCACTATATTCTCTTACGCACTACCACTGTGATTTCGGAATGCAACCCCATGACCTACATCCTGACTCATCAATTTCTGGGGGGAAATATTCGAAGTAGATTGTTATCCTCCAAGAATTTGATTTGGTGTTCACTACTACCAAATCTAAGAAATAATTGGTTTTCATCGAGTTAATTTTCTCCCTTCCTTCTGTGTCTCTTCCTGCTGGTGCTAATCAGAAGCTCCTAGACAAGACTCTTTTCCTTATTAGCACCCTTGACTCGTGGTACAATGATATCATAGTGTATCTCTAGATGTCTGAATTTCGGTCTATGTGGACTTAGGATGATCGTTGACGCGTTCGGCATCAATCCCAACCCTATCATATTATTAGAGATATGTTATACCGTGTCGGTGTCGATTCAGTTCTTGGATGATGTCTTACTCTCGAGGAGGCTGAGAGAGTTTTGAATGACTTCCATTCTGGGGCATGTGGTATGTCTGGATATGCTACTACTCAAAAAATCCTTCACGTTGGTTATTTCTAGCCCTCCATCTTCAACGATTGCATCTTTGTTGTTCGCAATTTTCATGAATGCCAAATTTACCAACAAAAGATGCACGCCCCACCCGCTCACCTACACCCTGTTATTACAGTTGGTCCTTTCTCCAAATGGGGCATCAACTATATGACCTGTAACCCTCGTTTTTCTAGGGGGCATGGGTATATTATCGTTGTCGTCGACTATTTCACCAAATGGGCCGAAGCGATGCCTACATACTCTGCGGACGGTAAAATGGCAACTAAATTCCTATTGAATCATGTTATTTCTAGGTTTGGAGTGCCTCAAGCCATTGTCACTGACCATGGCTCCCATTTTTGAGATTACATGATGGCTAAGCTGACCTCTACGTTGGGGTTGTGCCACGATGGCTCAACCTCGTACTAACCTCAGGCCAATGACCAAGTTGAAGTTGTGAACAAAGTGCTTGTCGTGATGCTTCAGTCACTAGTACAAAATGGCTAATTAGTTACTAATAAAACAATTAAATTTTGCATATAAATGACCATTTTTTAGTCGGTGACCAATAGTAGCTAATTTATGGTATCTTATAACGCGACCAACTTTTAATCATTTTTAGCTTAGTCATTAATTGTCATAATTAATGACCAAAAATATAACTTAATATATTACTATATGAATCCTGACCAAGGACGCAACTAGATTCACACTATTCTAGCTAGTCTATGGTCTAGAAGCAACTTTACCGATTGAGTACGATACTCCAACCCTCAAGCTGGTTGTCGAACTTATCCCTGAGACCTCACACCAAGAAGAGTGTCTCTTGTACCTAGAACGACTTGATGAGACTCGCTGTCTTGCTACTATGGGGATTGAAGCATAGAAAAGGCGAGTCAAATCTCACATTGATCAATCTGTCTCTCCTCGAGCCTTCTCTGAGGGTGATTTGGTTCTTCTGTATGATCAGGCTAATGATAAGCTGGGGGCAGGAAAGTTTGAACCCATGTGGAAATGGCCCTACATTGTTAAATGTGTATTACAGAAAGGGGCCTATGAGCTCATTGACTATGAGGGCAATCCCTTAGATAAGCCCCGCAATGAGATTTATCTCAAAAAGTACTATGCTTAGGTCATCTTGCATGGTTACTTTTGTACAGTAGTTTTTCATTCATTTTTTTACAGTGTGGTTTGGTGTGGTATTTTTCAAGCAGATTCTCTGCTTATTATGTTTCTACCTGCTTTGCAAATGTCAGTGTCCTATCACGTCGGTTTAGCTGATGGTGCTTGCCGTAGTACTTGGAATATATCATCTGAGGGATGGGCCATCTATGAGCTCCATGGTGAGTTGATTGATCTTCAAGGTATCTGTCTAGGTCGAACAGCTAATAACATCACTGAGTGTAATGCGGTTATCAAATTATTGTCAGAAGTTATTACTCTTGGCATATGGGAATTGGTCGTCAACCTTGATTCCTAGCTTGTTGTTCTTCAACTCAATGGGAAATATTCCATTAGAAACCCTCATATCTTGAGAATGTATCTAGGTATTCATCTACTAGAGAGAAATTTTGATTACATTACTTATCATCATATTCCTAGGCACATGAATACATTAATAGATGCATTAGCTAATTATGTGTTGGACAGACATTTGTGAAACATGTTAAACTCAAAAGCAAAAACATTTGTACCATAGTAAGAAAAGAAGTACAACATATGTGTGTGTGTGTGTGTTCTAGTAATGTTTCTCATTCATCAAAACCTAAAAAAATAATATGTGTGTTTGATATACATTCGTGGCTTGCAATGCTCAAAAATATGGAAAGCTAGACCTATGCACTAAATAGCATGATGCTCATGATAAAATGTAATTGCTCGGGCTACGTGAGTTAGCAGTCGGCAAATCCAATCTGACACTCCATCGTATGCCTCTGTTACTGGAGAGGGACATCACCCATCCAAGCATACTTTGAGATCCCATGGATCAAACCCTCGAGATTTCTTGCAATCTCCTCCTCGTTGTCGCTCCCCTCCTAATAAGAAGCAACATCAAACTGCCGAGTGACACACCTGGAAATTGGAGACATCTTAGCAAGGCATTCTGGTCCAACATCCACATTCATAAAATCAAAGTTTCATGAACACATATATTTCAAGAACAATAAAAAACATCAAAAAACTAAAATGTTGTTTGTTTTTACCTCCATCATCAAAATCCTCCCCTTATAGGAGAGGCATATCTGGGTCTCCATAGATGTCGATATCGCTATAAAGCCAATCCTCTAGTACGATGATTGGTAGTCGTAGCCACGAAAAAAAGGCAGGCTTGTACGACATATGTTGGACCCCCATGACCCTGGGCATCAACTCACTCCAACAGACTATCCGTGGGTCTCGAGGCATTAGTAGATCCACCTCAGTTAGCTGGTATTGGAACAACGACACCCGTTCCAAGAAGAAGGTTACTAGCACAGAACCGAAGAAAATCTACCTTAAGTGTCCCACCTTAGCTTTGGATAGATGGCACTTCATGTTGATTTTCATTTCTTCTGCTCAGTTAAAGATGGTGGGCACCATGTAGTCAATAGCATGAAACTTTGACTTGTTAGTCTCATGTGGCGCTCGGGACTAACAAGGTCCCCGTGAAACCCAAAAAATTGATAAAAATAGGAAAAATTAGTATGAAAATGGAGCTTAAGGTCTCGGCTCTTACCTGCAACTGACGATTCAACGATTGACCTCCTGGATCTCCTGCAATCTACTCCAGAAGAATTAGAGCACAAGTGGGTAAAAAGTTCTTCACACAAAGGTAAAATGGTAAATGGTAAAAAATAATCACTTTTGCCACATTTGATTCATTTTCCATGAAATATTAGGGTTTTTGAGTATTTTTGACCTATTTTGCCTCAAAACACGATAATGCCTTGTCGACTTCAGCTCATTATCCAAGAAGCTAGCCCAGAGATTCCCTTCCAGTACCTTAGAGCTTGCATGCCCTAATGGAAAGTTTTTCCCACTCGATGATAAGTTCACATCATTGGCTTTCGATCGGGTGATTTCACGAGTGTTCGACATCCGTTCCTTTATTTACATTCTGTAAAATGTGTTCCAGTACCTTGAGATTCATTGTCATTATTGGTGGTTTCTATCATGCTTGTTATTATTCACATCATTGACCAGTAATCAGGTGAATTCTTAGCATGTTCGACTTCAACACATTCATCCACATGTTAGGATTTGTACTTTGATTGGGTAATTTGGAGCGCAAGACCCTAGGCTAATATTACACAAGTCCAGGTTGCAAGGCGATGTGAAATGGTCATGTTGATATACATGTCTCTTTCAGATGGATGGCTGCAACCATACTATGATTTGTTATATGTGATCCTTCTCATTATTGGGTGGCTACGACCATACCTTTGTTTCATTATAATGATTTCTGTTGGATGGTTGCGCCCATGCCTTGGATCCATTTACATGATCATTCTCTGGATGGTTGTGTCCATACCACGGTTCATGTATTATTATTCAGATCTTTTAGTGATATATATGTATCTATACTTGCTTGCAAATTTTCTGACGATGGACTCCAGTTCCTCACACTTATTCATAAAGCATTTGACCCCTCACTCTAGTTCGACCTTCATGCTTTAGGGGGCATCTATTACACATCATTTTGT
The DNA here is from genome assembly GCA_000404065.3 of Pinus taeda. Taxonomy (NCBI): domain Eukaryota; kingdom Viridiplantae; phylum Streptophyta; class Pinopsida; order Pinales; family Pinaceae; genus Pinus; species Pinus taeda. The sequence continues at coordinate 24,755 of APFE030179887.1, forward strand.
CACTATCCTTGTACTCCTTGTCTATGATCTTGGGGGACCTCTACATTTTACCTAACATGCTTTCCTATCATGAAGAAACTCCCATTGTGTCCCTCTTCATGAGCAAAACAATTCGCTTTTGCATCATTTCCCAAAAATATTTTGTTTATCCTAGTTTACAAGACTGACACTACTGACTCGTGTCCTCCATGCGCTGATATGTAGGGATTTCCATTATCCCTAGCACTGATTGGATCAACTGAACCCCTTCTCAATCGCATCTATCCTCTCTCATAATGTTTTTTAAATATGGAGCTGAAGCTTCTAGCTCTAGAAGCTTCGTAACGAAAGTATGGTAAATGGTTAGGCCAGATGGAGTTGAGGAGGTCAGTTTGGGCTACTTTCCCCTATTAGTATGGAACTAATCAAAGAGATAAGGCCTTCTCCCATGAGAACAGGAACCATCTCCCATCCATCCAAGCTATATAAACCCCTCTTCTTCCCAAGTGCAAGCTAGTCCTAATTAAGTTCTGGTTGGAGTTTTGATTTTGGATAATCAACAAGTTACCCATAGTTTGTAGCTCTATAGTTTATGTCTAAGGGAGAATTGTGAGTTTGGTTTGGTGTGAATACTAAAGGGAAGAGCCTTGAGACTATTATTGTTGGAGCTATCAATGTGATGCTAGAAGAAGTGTGTGGGAACCCAAATATGTCGGAGGAGAACAAAAACGTCAAGACATCAATTATAATCTCCTCTTGAACTAATATAAATGAAACTATCAATTTATTTCCTACATATTTATGGCTCATCTTACATATTTATGGCTTAATGTTTCTTGACTTATTAAGTAGGCTGAATGCAATTTGTATGTTATCACGTTGGTTGTTTGTTGTTATTTAGTTGTTTCAGGTGTTCGAAGGAAGGAAATGAAAGATAGTTGGAGCAAGGAAGCAAGATCGTCACTAAGATGAATAGTGTAATAAGAGGTAGGCCCTCTTATTTGATTCTATCTTAAGGATATCTTCCATAGATTGTTTGTTTGTGGCTAGACCCGCTCTCTCGAGCTAGAGGAATTGTTTGTGTCTGCACTTAGAATTTACCTACACCACAATGCCCTGTATGGATTCAACATAGATTGGCTAATAAATTTCCATTTCCTTTCTATCTCTTTAATCTACATTAACATAATGGACCCATGTTATGGGTACATTTAGCTCCAAAATGACCAACAAAAATAATTTTAGCACCTTTCTCCTTCACTGAAGGAATGGAAAAATGGATACGATGGTTTCCTAGTTGAGTTGAGTTGAGGTTAAATGAGTAGAACACCTTTCTTCTCTAATTGAGATAAGGAAAAATAAGTAAAATTCATTCCTCCTTGACTATCCTTGACAAATGTAAGGTAAATTGCAAAAATTAAATTTCACTCTCCAGAATTGAAACACCTTTATCATTGACTTAAGGTTATGTAACATGGGAATTTATAATGCTTTTGTAAATCATCACTTGTATGGTTAGACACTAAGTGTTATGCATAAAGCACCTTCAAACTTGTAGTGAATAAGTTTCATCATTGATGCATCATGTATAATAAAATATTTTTTTAATTCATAAATCTATGGAGAAGAGAGGTGAAATGACAAAAATATTTTACAAATAAGTGAAAAATAACAATAAACAATTATGCCCTTGGAATTTAGTATTTTGTATATGGACAACATGTACACTCAAATCACCATAGCTATAATGATGATGCCTACTCGAGGGAGGAATATAAATACTATTTGTGACAGTATGTCTCTCTCATAAATAGGGTGACCCATTAATTTAATTAAAAAATGACTTCTCAAATGTGCTCTCTTAGTATTGTATTCACAATCGAGTTGCAGAACCCTTTTCAAGTGGACTTGGAAAGGAGTAGCATTCAATTGATGGAATTTAAAAATCTAGTCAATTATCTTTGTTAGCTATCGTGCATACTTTGGTTCTATGTTGAGTAAGTTATAAGTCTTCACATTGAGTTTTTGTTATCAATCCATATTCTAAAAATCATTGCCCTGGTGGTTTCTAATCTTTTGGCTATGGATGTGACAAATCATAATGCATCCTATTTTATGATTGTTGTTGATGTTGTTGATTTTACAAGTGACAGAGATAGTGTTGAATTCAATTGTATGTACTTTTTACGCCATCTAAAATTATTCACCATAGAAATAAATGAGGGTGGATACTGTAGGGGAGAATAGTCAACCTATTATTATTGTTGTGATTTTTTCCATTTACTATAATTTTATGTGGAAAATGGTTAAATTTAATAGTGTAAATACGAGTCATTCAAGGTCATCCCTCTCATAATTCTGGTAACCCGCATCAATTTCAGGGAACATGACCTCTCATATGTTGTCATTATTTGTTGATTCATGGCCCCATTGTAGACCCCTTTTCAATTGTGAATTGAAATAGAGTTGTTATATTTCACTTCTTGCTTGCTAGTTATTATCCTTCACCAGAACATGTACCCAACTGATCTAGTTCAGTTCACAATGATTCTGCAACGAACCCTTTTTCAATTGTGACTTGAAATAGGGCTATTATAGTTTACCTATTTTTTGGGAGTTATTATCCTTCAATGGAGCAAATACCTAGTAGATCTAGTTCAGTTCATCCATGGTCTTGCAATAAACATTGTTCACACTATTTTGAGGTGGTGCAAATCCCAAGTTAGGAATGGCACATTGCATGAGGAGGTTTTCAATCTTTAGATGGCCATTAAACCTAGCCATCTTGGGCTGATGAATCCATGTACTCATTCTATTGTAGTAAGTATTATGTTTAAGGCATGCTTAACCATGCATGATGGGACACTCTATTAGACACATTATGGTTAGGTTTTAACAGTGTTAAATGGGGCACATCACTTGCATGGGTACTTTCAATGTAAACTTCTCTTCACTTCTTCTATAAAAGAGAGAAGGTGCTTCCCTAGTTTGGTTAGAACATATAACTTTTGAGCTAATTGCATTGTAATTTATTATTACATTTGATCGACAGTGATGTGAATGGTTATGAAATTTGACCTTGCTGAAGCAGAAATTGAGGAAATAAAATACTTCATTAATATTTTTAAATAAGTTCAAATAAGACGGGATGCAGTATTATGGGCTAGATTCCTAAGCTAATGTTCCAACAAATAAAAAGGCTAATGCTTTCATTTATTTAATCAAATTTTGCAAGAGAGGTTTTTCGACCTAGAGTTTCTTGTAAAATTATTGAATTTGTTATTGACTCTTTGTACAGATGTTTTGTGACTTAACATAGTTTTGAATACCATCTGGAACAAAACTATTGAATGGTGAAATATGATCTTATTGTGCAGGTCATGCTATAGGGGTGTAACATTGAGATAAATCCATTAATTTTTTTATTAAATTAGAAATAAGAATTGTATTATTGTATATTTTAAAAATATGATGTCATTATGTGCAGGCTTTGTTTTTAAATCAATGTGTATAATGCACTTTCAAGGATTGGAATAACTCCTTACATAATTACCTAAAAGGTGCTAACTCCATGGAAGAGCATCTTCCTTATAAGTAGGAGGTTGGTCGTTCGATTCCACGGTTCCCTAACATGAATTAATCAATGATATTATATTTTATTTTAATTAAATACTTTTTATATTGATTTATTTCAATCGTGAGATATTTTTCTAGATTCGTTGTATTATATTGCCTATAAAGAGAGAAAAGTGATATTGTATTGCCTTTAAATATACTTTTTTTATTATCGCTAGAGAGATGATGGCTAGGATTAAAGACATATTGTCTCTATAAAAGCAATATGTATTTAATCCCAATTGTTATCTCTCTATAGAAAAAAATAAAATTGTCTCCTAAGGCACTCGTTTAAAGTCAATATTTAAGACAATATATACATTTTTTGTCTCAACTTAAGAAAATTTACTAAAAAATTATATCAAATATTGTCTTAAAACCCCCCTTTATGTTTTAGCAGTAGCTGAGAAACCACATAAAGTAGCTCAAATGAACTCTAGGATTTATTTGACGATAAGAAAACTAAGGAGCTTGATGAAAAGTAGGAGAATGGTCTTCACGCTTACAAGTTGTAATTTTGGTTGGGACCTCCATGATGGCTTCATGGTTTGACTTGGTGGTTTCCAACTAAAATAAATATTGTGATGAATCTAAGCCTATTGTGGGGTGGAATGTGGCTTACCCTTCATCAATTATGGGAGTCCTTTTATCTCTCATCAAATAAGTACCCTTGCTAACATAAATTTGTAATGTAAACCATAATGCATAAAATGGAATCTATGTTGACAGGTTGTGTATCTATGGATTTCCTACTACATAGGTATTATATATTGTTTACTACTTTTTTATGTTATGGTAGGATAAATATGCCTTTAATAGGTACCATAACTATGTAATGTTCATATTATTGCTTGTGTAACTTTATATGCACTTATAATGTGTGTAAGGAGGATGGGGTAGATTGACCTATAGTCCTTGTTAGTGCCTATATCCCATATGTTACAGACCCCAACGAAATAAAAAGGCTGAGAAGACTAGGGAATCTCACCCCTCAATGCCTTGGATAGTCATGATAACTAGTTTATTGTTGAGAGATATCAATGAGTTTAATAAATAAAATTGGTCTAACATAGCTAGGTCATAGAATCCCTAGGTTTGATGTAGATATTAAAAGGTACTTTTTAACGTGTTTTATACTTGGAGTCAAGGAAATTAGCCTTAAGGGCAAGGTAATGACCTAGGTGAGATTTGCATTCATAAAACATCCAATGAAAAATGTTGCAGAGTTCATTCAACAATTCTTGAATGGCTATATAGTATGTTGATGGATCTAAAGAGCTCAAATTTCCTTGAAATAAAGATGTTGATCGTGCTAAGTCAATTGAAGGATTTGGCAACCATGATGTATGTTTGTTTGCAATAAAAATCATTAAAAATGCCTCCCTAGTTAGGAGAATAGGTCTAAAGGCCTCAGAAGAGACAAATCATGTGTAATGTCCTATGTGACTTCCTGTGGGAAGTTAAATGGTTACTAGTAGTGAGGGTGGAGTGCTTGGGTGCCTTCATGATTAGGAAGGATCTCTATACATGAGAAATCTTCCTTCGCTTCCTTGTCAAAGTCATTATTAACCCTCAAGACCCCTCTACCAACTTTCCTTCCTTGGAGAAATTGGATGATTGACAACTTTTTGGGATGGAGTTCTTTAGAGAAACAATGTACAAAAATTTCTTGATAGGAAGGTGTCATCCTAATCTCTTGATCATATGGCTAACATACGGGCCATGACCAAGAGATATCTAGAAAGGGATATGGAGTTGTTGTATTTTAAGAATTAGACTTTTAATTTTCAATGATTAGAGAATTTTTTAGAGTCTTGTAGAAACCTCGACTGTAGATAAAATTTTCACTTCTACTGCTTAATAAGAAGCTAGGGAATTGTTGAGTGATGGATTCTAAGATTGGGAGGACAGTTCCCAGAATTCTCTAGGAAGCAGAAGCTCAATGCCTTGATTCTAACAAAATTCACATCTAGAATTCTAGATGTGTGTAGGTGGACCTACACACATCTAGAATTCTAGATGTGTGTAGGTGGACCTACACACATCTAGAACACGAGAAATGTTAGGAGAAAATTTTCATAGATAGACTTGTTTTCCATTATTTTTCGAATCAAGTATTCGCTGCTTTCCTTTTTCTTTTTTAAGATGATTCACATAAATTTTTTAGATTAAAATTATTTTATGCCAAAATTCTTCAAAATTTTGTAGAGTATATAGAATTGTTATATTTTTAGATGACTATGGCGAAACAATTTGAGTAGCTAGTAGGATTTTCCAACATTTCTACACTTTAGGATAAATTTCCATGCTTAAAATTTTCCCTAATGTAGACATTGAAGAGGATTTTAGATTGTCTAAAACCTAGTGCTAATTGACGGTGGAGGAATGCAAAAGCCTTAAATGTGGATGGTTATTAGCCCATACCAAATATTAGGTGAGTTGAAATAGAGGAGATTCAATTCCTTTAACTTTGTATTTGTTTCATGGTTGTGGAGCGAGATGTTAGGAAGCAATAGATGATGAATAAGATTTTTTGGTAGCCACTTAGGCCATCATGTCAAAGGAAAGTTTGTAGTAAGTGTCTCTTTTTTTGTGTTTTCATTTCCATTACCAAAGAAAACAAAGAACAACAATGAACTTACCTTCTAGCTAGATTTCCTCCTATTTTAAGTTCCCTAAAGTGCATATTGTATTCATTTGTGTGAATGATTTGTTGATTTACATGTTCTTTGATTTTCATATTTTAATAATTATCAAAACATTCAATAATAAAATAGTTCTAACAAATATATATCATACATAACCATTAATCTCTATGACCTATAGTAAATATAACTTGAAACCTAATATTTTGATTTATTTTGTATTACCTTTTATTTTTATTAATAATGTTTAAAAGATAAGTTTCATGTATTGTTTTAAAAAGATATTCTCTATTGACACTGAAATGATAAATTTTAATATTATTAAATATAAAAATCCTTCCATTCAATCTTGTTATTGAGATGTATGTTCCCACATTTGTGCCCCATACATTAGGTGTTTCTATTGGGGGAGTACCTGTTAAGTTAGTGGCATGTCCCAATTAACAGACTCAAAGTTCCAAATTTTATAGTTCCATTTTGGTCAATCAAATGGAAATTCCTCGAGTAAAAAATTTACAATATTAGCATAGAATGTTGTGACGTAATTCTTCATATAGTGACCTTTATAATGGTGTAAAAATCACCCCAACAAGATCTCATATATGAAAATTATGCTTGCCACAAGTGGAGGTACCTTGTTGGCCATGATGGTACTAAGTTGATGGCACAGGTGGACCTACACACATCTAGAACACGAGAAATGTTAGGAGAAAAATTTCATAGATAGACTTGTTTTCCATTATTTTTCGAATCAAGTATTCGCTGCTTTCCTTTTTCTTTTTTAAGATGATTCACATAAATTTTTTAGGTTAAAATTATTTTATGCCAAAATTCTTCAAAATTTTGTAGAGTATATAAAATTGTTATATTTTTAGATGAATATGGCGAAACAATTTGAGTAGCTAGTAGGATTTTCCAACATTTCTACACTCTAGGATAAATTTCCATGCTTAAAATTTTCCCTAATGTAGACATTGAAGAGGATTTTAGATTGTCTAAAACCTAGTGCTAATTGAGGGTGGAGGAATGCAAAAGCCTTAAATGTAGATGGTTATTAGCCCATACCAAATATTAGGTGAGTTGAAATAGAGGAGATTCAATTCCTTTAACTTTGTATTTGTTTCATGGTTGTGGAGCGAGATGTTAGGAAGCAATAGATGATGAATAAGATTTTTTGGTAGCCACTTAGGCCATCATGTCAAAGGAAAGTTTGTAGTAAGTGTCTCTTTTTTTGTGTTTTCATTTCCATTACTAAAGAAAACAAAGAACAACAATGAACTTACCTTCTAGCTAGATTTCCTCCTATTTTAAGTTCCCTAAAGTGCATATTGTATTCATTTGTGTGAATGATTTGTTGATTTACATGTTCTTTGATTTTCATATTTTAATAATTATCAAAACATTCAATAATAAAATAGTTCTAACAAATATATATCATACATAACCCTTAATCTCTATGACCTATAGTAAATATAACTTGAAACCTAATATTTTGATTTATTTTGTATTACCTTTAATGCACATGTTATTTTTATTAATAATGTTTAAAAGATAAGTTTCATGTATTGTTTTAAAAAGATATTCTCTATTGACACTGAAATGATAAATTTTAATATTATTAAATATAAAAATCCTTCATTTCAATCTTTTCAGTGCAGCCTAATGTTATTTTACATTTCATTACTGATTATTCTTTTATCCCTATCAACGCATGCATTATATTTTAATAAAAATAGTTGTAATTGTATAATAAATCTTTTATATTCCTAATATAAATATTATAATTATATAATAAATCTTTTATATTCTAAAAATGATTAAGCCATCAGAAACTCCCATTATTGGCATAGAATATTTTAAGCTTTGTTAGCTTATTTCGTAATAAAGACCTAATATAAATAAAAAGTGGCATGTTACAACCTTTTAGCAATGAAACTAGAAATGATGTAGCAGACACTATCTTATCCCTTAAAATTAACAGTTATAAAAAAGCTAAGATGAGATTATATAACGAGATTTTTTATTATCATGTTTACAAGTTCAATTACTTTTAGATTCACTTGAACGTCCTTCAGCTAGAACACAACCACCTAATTGCACTATGATTTTGATTTTTGCTTTTTTCTTTGCCCCATTCAAAGTTATTTCTGACCGTTTCAAAAGAAATTCAAAGTTTGGATTGAAGTGCACGAGGAGGGAATACCTACCACCCACTCATTCTTCGAATGTCGGCAAAGGAAAATCTATTTCTGACCGATTAAAAAGCACACAATACAAACACACTCTCCTCTTTTTGTTCCCTACTCTGCACTGCATTGCCTTGAACTGTTTCTTAGCTGCATGGCCATGCACGCTGGGTGTTTCTGTTCTGCTTCTATGCTTTCAGTTCATTTCTTTGTTTTTTTCATTTCTGGTTCCCTACTCTGCACTGCATTGCCTTGAATGGTTTATTTATTCATGCATGCTGGTTTTTTTGGGTGTTTCTCCTCTAGTTGGATGCTAGATGTTCTTTTCTTTTTTTTTTGTTTGCCTGATTTTATTTTTATTGCAGAATGTGAAGCAAATTTTTACTCTCAGTTTTCATTATTTCGCTGTCTGGTTTTATTTTTGGTGCAGAAACGTGGAGCAGAAGATAGATGTGATTATTTTTAGATTTTAGATTTCTATAAACATAACCACTGGAGTGGACAATTAAGTATACATTTTCGCCTGCCCTGGAACTGACAATCAAGTATACATAGAGCTTAGAAGTTTCTTCATGGTTTAATAGTTTTTATTTATTAGTTATTTAAGAAGGGTTTTAATTATTCATTGTAATAGATAGACACCACCAATAGTAATAGTAATAGCATTGTAAAGATTTTAATTATTGGTCTGATAATCACAACCCTGTTCTTTTTATGTAGTTTTTAGATCTTTTAACCTTGCTCTGTATTCTTTTAACCTTGCTCTATAGTTTTGGGTCTTCCTGGCTTTTTAATTTTGATTTTTCTGTAAACAGATCCAGAATCCATGAGAGTAAAGCTCGTTCAACAACCTGCAAATAATACGACGCCGAGTAAAGCCCCCAATTCAATCCTTCTAAAATCAACCTTCCAATTCAATATGCAGGGTCTCCCTTTATTTTTTATTTTTCCTTAAACTTACAATTATTGTTCCTTGTTTATTCGCTTTAGTTCTGCCTCTTCGTTTTATGTTTCTTGAATTAATATGTCCTCTAACCTGTTCTGAAAACAGAACCCAGTCCATTCTCCTTAGGTTTCATTTTCCTCTTAGTCCATTTTCCTTAGGTTTCCTCGGCTCTCCTTGCCATACATGCAATTGTTTAATTTCTCTCAAAATTATTCACGGGATCCATTCCATCGTGTGAAGCAGAGCAGTACAAAACTCCATGCACTTCAATTACAATTACCCTTCTATTTCCTCTAGATTTAATCTCAAAACAAACCCCAATCTTCCATGAAATTCAATTACAATTACGGTTCTATTTCTTCCTAGATTTAATCTCAAAACAAACCCCAATCTTGTAATTTCAGCGAATATTCCTGAGTTTCTATTTCGTATCTTGTAATTTCAGCGTTTCATTTCGTATCTTGTAATTTCAGCGAATATTTCTGAGTTTCTATTTCTATTTCGTTAGTTTCTAACCATCAACCATGGAATTCTATTCCGCCAAAATTTCAACAAGATATTCGTAACTATTCCTGACTTTCTATTTTGTAAGTTTCTAACAAACAAGATATTCTCAACTATTTCTGAGTTTCTATTTCGTAAGTAGTTTCTAACCAACAAGTTATTCCTAACTATTCCCGAGTTTCTAACCAACAAGTTATTCCTAACTATTCTTTAGATGGGTTAATTTATTACTATAATTTTATTCATCCAATCATATCACTACATTTATTCATTGACTTAGTTTATCTGTGTGAAAGTTTGTGGTTTATTTAAATTGGTTTCTTACTTTTATATTTATATGTCTGCCAGTTTTTTTTTCAACTAAAAATATAGTTGACTTAACCACTGGCTCTCAAGATCAGCCGTGGATGGGCCTTCCAATAAAAAGATAATCCCTCTAAAAATTTAGTTTTAGATTATTGGATTTCTCTAAATAATTTTCAATTATATTTTTACATTTTACAAATATGTTTTTTATTTATATCTTATAACTTATGTCACATCTTGTTTTTACATTAGTATTGTTGTTAAACTAAATGTATTTTAAATTGTATATTCATACATTTAATTTATTTTAAATAAATTTTGTTATATTTAAATTTTTATTAATAGCTTTTTAATTTAATTTGTTTTTTTAATGATTTCTTTATTATATTGTTTAGTTTATTTTAGTTTTTAAAATGATTTTCAAATTTAAATATTTAATATGTTATTAATTTCTTCACTATATCTATTAATGGTACAATGTAGTATGATATATGGTTTTGAATAAAATAACATAATGTACCAAGAAAAATGTTTGAATTTATATAGTATAAAGTGATAATGTTGTTATATTTAAATATTTATGATAAAATTAAATTCTAGTGTAAATGTTTTTTAAGATTGTTCTTGAATATATATTTTATTAAAATTTTGAGCTACAACATGTATATATATAAACTCTTAGGAATCTAGATTGTGTTACACTAGGCTAGGTTAAGTTAGAGTGGGCTAGGATAGACTAAATTGGACTAGGCTACACAAGGACAGAATAAGTTTAAGCTAGGGTGGGATAGACAAAAATAGGATAGACTACTCTACAATAGGTTGCGTTATGCTAGAGTAGGCTAGGCTAGGCTAATATAGAGTAGACTAAGGTGAAATAGAGTAACTTAGCGTAGGCTACTAAAGAATAGGCCAAGGTAAGCTAGACTAGGGTAGGGTAGGGTAGGGTAGGATAGGCTACGGAAGGCTAGGTCAAGCTAGGTTAGGTTAGGTTAGGATAGGCTAGGGCATATTAAGTTAGGTTAGGTTAGGTTAGGCTAAGTTGGGCTAGGCTAGCTTAGGTTAGGCTAAGCTAGGTTAGGCTAGGCTAACTTAGGTTAGGTTAGGTTAGGCTAGGTTAGGCTAGGCTAGGCTAGGGTAGGATAGAGTAGGCTAGGGTAGCCTACAATAGGGTAGGTTAGTTAAGGTTAAGCTAGGTTAGGCTAGGTTAGGCCACACTAGAGTAGGCTAGAGTAGTCTAAGCTAGGCTAGGTTGGGGTAGACTAGGCTAGAGTAAGCTAGGCTAGGTTAAACTAGGAAAGAGTAGGCTAGGCTACACTACGCTAGAGTAGATTAGGCTAGGCTCAGCTAGGTTAGAGTAGGTTAGAGTAGGCTAGAGTGGTTTAGGCTAGGCTAGGCTAGGCTAGAGTAATCAGGCTAGGCTAGCCTAGAGCAGGCTAGGGGATAGGGTAGGCTAGTTGGTTAGGCTACGCTAGAGTAGGCTAAGCTAGGCTAGAGTAGGTTAGGCAAGGTTAGGCTAGGCTAGAGTAGCTTAGGGTAGGTTAGGCTAGCTTAGGTTAGGCTAGAGTAGGTTAGGCTAGAGTAGGTTAGAGTAGGCTAGGCTAGAGTAGGCTTGGCTAGGCTAGGCTACGCTGAGTAGAGTAGGGTAGGCTAGGCTGAGTAGAGTAGGGTAGGCTAGGTTGAGTAGAGTAGGGTAGGCTAGGATATAGAAGGCTAGGATAGATTAGGATAGGGTAAAGCAAGCTAGATTAGGTTAGGCTAGAGGAGGCTAGGGTAGGCTAGGCTAGG